>PVJX010006198.1:31766-79585 GCA_004027295.1 Dolichotis patagonum
TTTATATAAAAGTACAGGAACATAAATAGATATAACAGAATGTAATATAATTTAAACAATTAAAATGTGTATGATATATTAAATTAATTTAAATAAGCATATTATTTTATGTATGTCATATACACATCTACAGTATGTGCATATGTATGTATGTATGTATGTATATGAATGTAAAGGTGCTTATGCACACTGTGGGAACCCAGAACATGGCCTAACTCTCTGGGATGGTGAGAGAGAGGAGTTTTGAGCCAAGTCTTGAAGGACTGGCTTAGGATTGGAGAAATAAGCTTTTGGGCTGAGGGTTTGGAGTGTGCAAGGCAATAGGCAGAAAGATAGTAACAATAATTGGTGATAGATGGTAAAGCTTCCCCAAATTATGACCTTCCTCTATGGGCTGAGAAGCATATGGGAGAGTGGCTTAAGCAGACCAGGACTGTGATTAAATCTCTCTCTCTTTCTCTCTCTCTCTCTCTCTGTCTCTCTCTCTCTCTCTCTCTCTCTCTCTCTCTCTCTCTGTGTGTGTGTGTGTGTGTGTGTGTGTGTGTAAACCAGGAACTCTGTAGGGTGGTTGACTAGGTTAGAAAACCTTTTGTCTGCTTTCTGCTTGCTTCAGGGGTCTACACTTTTTTCCAAGCACCACTGAATCCTGCAACTGTCTCTACAACTTCTCAATCGTTGAGAGTGTAAGGAGAGACAGTTGGTGTATACTAGGGTATTTCTAACAAGTTCTTCTCTGGGTACCAAGATTTCGCATTCAGTGATAAGTTTTGTGGCAATTTCCCCAAAGAGGAAAAGAAAGATGGATTGTTGATGGAAAAGATGTATGAAAGGGGGGAAAGTTAAAGGTAAAAAGAAGAGATGAACACGGAGAAATGCCTCACTGAGTTCTTAGGAACCATAGGGTTACCTGGTACCCTTAGGTTCCTGGACATGACTTTGGAAATACTAAACTCAGGGCAGCAGGAACATCTATGGTTCAGTGACAGACAAAGACGAAAGGTAAAATTCTGGGATGATGGAGGAAATTTTTAATTTTCCACCTTCACCATTGGTTAACTCATGCAGCTGGAGATTCTAAACGTAGAGTCTCATGCCATTTCCAGAGGAATTCAGTTTATAGGATGTTGGCCGTCAGATGCATAGAATTTTGTTGGCTTTGTTATAGCAACAGCATCTTGAATCCTTGTTCCATCACATAGCATGCAAAAACTAAACCAATAATTACACTTACTGCTCCTTTCATCTAAGGATCTTAATCCTCATGACATTAATTAATAAAGATTCCCAACACCCTGTGAGGTAAATAAATATTACTGTGCTGTTTTATGGATAGGGAAGGTGATTAATGAGGAGATTAAACAATTTGCCCATAAGAAAATTAGTTTGTAAATATCACAGATAGGGGAGTCAAATTTCTACCCCCGAACAGGCATCACAATTGCCAAACCAAGATAAAAGCCTGTGCTCATTCTTTGAAATCATTGTGAGAGGACAAATCGTGGGTTTTCACTCCCAACTAACCCAAGAATCCAGAGATCATCCAAAAATAAAAAGTATTTTTCAAAAAGGGAAAACTTTATATTTACCTGTATAACTTTTCCTCGTCATTTAATGGAACCTTAGAATATAGTGTTTTGCTCCTTAGTCAATTTTTAACTACCTCATACTCTTCTCAAAAAGAACAGGGTTGTTACTATCTAGAATATTCTCTGGATTCCAAATCTACTACGTATTTAGATTCCTGTCTTGTAGGTTGTTCCCAATTCAGTACTTTGCTGATGACTACTTTTAGATGAGAATAATTCCATAATGGTTGCTGGTTGTTGGGCTTTTATGTATTTTTTTTTTTTGCTGGTAATACCAATTTTATTTTATAGAGTATTTATTATGTGACACACACCTTGCAAAAGGCTCATAATTCTCATTTATTCCTTTTCCTGTGAATGTGCCCCCACGTGGCAAGTGAGAAATTTGAACATTAAACAGGTAAAAGGAACTTTCTCAGTAGGGATAGCACAGTTGGGAAGAGATAGTGCCTGAAAGTCACCCCAAGACTGTTTAACCCCAGAGCCCAACTACTATTCAGAATGTTGTACTCTAAGTACAACACAGCTTATTAGAATTCCTTCCTGGAATAATAGAAGTTGACATCTCCATCTGCTTCTGTAATTAATCCTCCATTAAAACGAGGTTAGAATCACCGTCAGTTTTAACCTGCTCAACGTGGCAGTGATTTGTCAGGTGACTCTCACTTTAGTTCCAGATACAGATTTTGCAAAAGGGCTCGAATTGACTATGGCAAAGCACCAAGCTTTAGAATGCTTCTCTGGTCCCCGGAGCCCTCATTTTTCTTCACAGAATGAAGTATTCTGCTGTTACCTGGTGTCTTCTCCCCAACTACACTCAGCGTCTCTCCGAGGATGCGTACTTGTTGGTACCCTCAAAAGTTGTTTCAAAGTCTTTTTCTGTCTGATATTCAAATGCAGCTTCCTTTCCTTTTTTTGATTTCTTTATAAAAAGTTGGCAAGACCTGAAGTTCCATTCTCTCCTGATTGTGATGACATTCCAACTCTATTACTTTTCCCCTCTTTGGTTCCATGGGGGACTTTTTTAAGGATTGTTTGTTTTGCTGAAGGACCTGTAAATGATGTGTTTCAGAAGTGACATTTTGACTTGCAGAGGCCAGGCAACCTGGACAAGGAGAGAATTTCTATAAATCCCACATGTTTTTCTGTATTTCAATGCTGTCATCCTAAATGCAGCATCTGTAGCATTAAACTGCCAAAGAGGGTCATATTTTTATTTTTACCAATAATTCTAGGCGACTGGCTATTGCCTAGATCCAACAACTTGGATTATTTACTGACTTGTTCTATTAAATTGAGCCATTCTTTCTGAACACCAAAGGTTTGATGTAGTATAAAATATCTCTTTGGCACTGCCACATAAAAATGTATATACATGCTACTCCAGAGAACAGTCTCCTAGAACAAGATGGAAATTTAATGGCAGCTTTAATTTTAACTTAAGACACGATATTACACCAGCAAAAAAGAATTCACCACCAGCTGCATGTCTGAGAAACCAAGGGACTGATTAAATCTGTCACATGGACAACATTTAATTCCTTAAGTAGTAGATAGGTGTACACTGCAGCTTTCAGGAAGTCTGTTACCATGTAAGCCAACTTCAAAGATAGTGGTGGGAGGTACAGACCAGAGTGGGAGGTGGGGAAGCATCAAAAGCTTCAAAGAAAATTGAGTTAGTTTTTTTTTAAAAAAAAATCTCTGAACAGAAAGATATTTTGAGGTATGTTGACAATGACCTAATATTTATTTTCAGCTTTCGTGATGTCTGTATGCAAAGACAGGCTAAATAAATTATGCAAATTAATTTAATTTGCATTTTAAGCAAAAGACTATTTCAAATGAAGATAGAAGACACTAGGTCTACAAGAGTATTTACACAATTGCTTGATACATGTAGCTTGGAAGGGTATTGTCCAAGAAATGCAGATGGGATGACTTAGGCACACTTTTATTTTGTTACTTCTGTGCATACTCTTGGCTATACCTGCCTTTAGAAAAATTGTGTTTTTGATGTACATATGAAAACTTGAAATATATAACAAGAAACTGTATACAGTTTCTTGACTAATATCTAGGGTTATTCATCTTTAATATATTACAGATTTATATTCTTTACAGACTTGTAGGTTAGGTGCTAAATATTGACAGTTTGTAGTTACATAATTTTTATTCAGGATTTCTGTTAAAATAACATTTCCCACCTGATTTGAAGCAGCGGTTTCTAGGAGTATTTGTTTTCTCTTTCTATTCTTTCTTTTTTTCTGCACACTAGTTGTGAATGTGCCAGGTAAGAGAGTCATTCTCAAGTACTTTAAATACTATGGAACTTGTAAGCTTGAGATATTTTTCAAACATTTTCCTTTAGTCTGCCAAGCTCCCACTCAATATGTGTATGTTCTAAGTGGGCTACCAAGGAGAACTGCGCCAAGTTGGTGGGCTGCTTTGAGGAAGATATAGAATTTCATGAAGTGCATATTTGTACACTAGCCTTACTCCTGCTTTGAATTTATTTTCCTACCCCTTTTGTAAATTTAAAAATATATAACATGAAAATTTCAAATCTTAAATAGTTTTTAGCACACCGTGTAAAATTTTTCTCCAACTGAGTAGGGAAGAAATAAATGAAATTTAAAAATGAATGTTGTGACACCTATAATTATCTCATAAATACCAAAGCTTTAACTCTGTGTTTCTGCATGGGCAATGTACTGTTGTCTGGGTTCTTTAAAGGTTAAAGTGGAATTGGAAATATTATAAATAATTATCTCATCCAGGTCATAATGAGGATAATTATTTTTGTGTATCTGTATCCCCCTAGGATATGCAATAATTACATCAGTTCTTTGCCAAGTAGTATTTAAATATTGTTATTAGTTGAAACAAAATGCGGACCTTTGTCTAGTCTCATCTGACATATCCAAAAGTAAGGAAAGATTCACGAGAAGGTAACACCCAGACTCACACTTACTATGGGATTCTAAATAATGCCCTAAATGACTCTTTTGGAGCTCAGTTACATGCAGGTGGTAGGAGGATTTATACTGTGAATGCCTAAAATACTTTCTCCACCGAGAGCAGATTATTAGGTCCTAGTGAGGCCGAGTGTTTGGTGCCAATACTAACCATTAGCTTTTGGCTCTGAGCCACGACTGTCTACTCTGCAGTGGATTCTGCCACCAAGGGGCAGGTCATTAAGGGCTGTTCTTTACTCTCATTAGTATGTTCCAACATAATTAACAGAAGTTGTTCACCAGATGGTTTCCTTCCTGTCAGCGAGTACCTCCAGCTTAATGGGCTATGCAGGATTCTTTACTTTAAGTGGGTGAGGCGGGAAGCAAATTTAAAATATATCATCTTTGATCCTCCCACGTCTAATTAGTTCTAAAGGTTTTAGATAATAATGTAAAGGGGGCAGGGGAATGAAATTATTCTACAAATCAAAGACAGAAGGTCAATAGGAGTTTTTACACGTACCGGGGTGGGGGTGTTTCCTCACCCAAGGCAGAGAAAAGTCCAAAAATGATGATCGGTCTACCATTAGAGTTTGGGAGCTGAAATAGATTTCAAACTTTATAGTAAAATTCAGTAAGTGCTTAATGAGTTCTCATGCGTTTCATTGTGCTGAGCGCCAGTGGTGAGAGGTCACCCCTCTTGTCCTAGGGGTTGGAGGGTTTCAGGGGGTTCCTATAAACAGGCTGTGTACAGGAAAGTTTGGTAAGTGCTGTACCAGCCTCTGTTTTTCCTGAACCTCAGCATCTTTCCCCTTTCTAGAGAATAATCCCTGGTCTTGGTCTCTTACGCACATGGCACTGGGTCGCAGTAGGTCTTCTCTGAACCCGGCTCAGCTCTCCCGCACTCCTTGCCAGTGTTTGGCTTAATAGTTGGACACGTGGACCACTTCTTGCCAATAAATCAGCAGGGAAGATTGGCTATTGTAAGAAAGGCTTTCTTGTTCCCAAGAAGGCACTAGTTACATGGCCCCAGTCCTGTCATCCAGTGTTACCACTGCAAGAATGGGAATCCTTGAGCTAAATGGTAGAGATCAATATAGAAAAAATCTAAGGAGTTCAAACCAAGAAGTTTGAAGTTAAATGGCAGAAAGCAATATAGAAAAAATCCAAGAAGTTTCTCTACAAGCTAATTGCACTTAGGAAATTATTTTTATATGAAAAATAATTAAAAGACCCCACTTATATTCATTATTTCAGTGATTGCTACAACAAACTTGTAAATCTTGAGACAGAAGCTATTTTTTTGTACACATGGGGAAACTGAGATTCGGAGAGACAAAAGGCTGCTCAAAGATGGTAGATTCTGAAGCTGAACGTTGTTTTCACCATATCTTCTTGCTTCTTCCTTAAGTAGCCAAAGGAAAAAAAATTAATTGCACAGTCCAGGAATGTGGTGTAATCATAAAACTCTTTTCTGTTTTCCCTGAAAAATACTAACTCTTCTTGTTTTTGAGATTTTTATCCTGGAATGTTAAATTCAGTTGCTTTTCTTCCACACATGAAGAAATATGCAAAGTCAAGTAAGGCAAAATGTTTCCAAGTGGGACAAAATATCATTTAAAATCTGCCTAGGTTACTACTGATTTGATATTACCTTAAAAGGTATTTAAAGAACAAGATGAAATGGGCTGGTGTCCTGGTTGCCCACCATTTTGCCATCTAGGAAGGGCGTCAACAGTGAGACACTGGACCCGAATTACACTGTCCAGTGCTGGCCAGGGTAGGCGCAGGCTTACTCTCATGGGTGATAGCTCAGTATTGAAGACAATTTCACTCATCCAATACAGCCATAAGGAGTCCTTTGTCTGCCAATGATAGAAAGCCTGACTTTGTTGAGGGGGAGTCTCATCCAATAGGCTCTCCTTTCTCTAGAGTGGCTCAGTCCTGCCTGTAATCGTTGGCCCCATGCTTTAAGCTTACTCTGTCATTGAATCCTGTCCATTGGAAACAAAATTTGCTTCTTGCAGAGTTTAAGTGAAGTTCAGAACTGAATTCCATTGATCTGCCTATGTTGCCATGGATCTTTGTTTCTTGGTCAGAAATCTGAACTCTCTTGTAACAGTATGATGTGGCCTCGTGATGGGCAGTGTGACCCCTTTTTCTTGGTCATGGGCTTGACTGTGAGACTTGTTTGGTGAATAAGATGCTAGTAAATGCAATGCAAAAAGAATCTCGATGAATATGGTTGAGATTTCCCTCTTGCTACACTCTTTCTGTTCATCCTAAGAAGAATATGACTTGCATAGAATGTTATACAAGGAAGATGAAAGACACATGGACATTATTGTTGGCTTGGAATTTATGCCATCCAAAGCCAAACCTTATTGGTCAAATATCAACCACTTGCAGAATTGTGAGCAAGAATTAAAAGCTTGTTGTTATAAGCCAATGGGTTTTGGAATAATCTGTTGCATGACATTATATTGATGACTAATACAGTTACTAATCCACTCTATTTCTATAGCAATCACAAAGACAGGAGGTTGAAATATGATTAGCTAAATCTAGATTGCGAATTTTGATGCTAAAAACCAGTGGCTTGCCTTTGGAATACAGGCTGAAAGGTAAAGAAATAAGAATGCTATTACCAGAAGAAAAGTTCTGATGAGCAGAAAGAGACAGATGTTTGCTACACCTACCACCACCAAAACCCACACTCGGAGTCAGTGATGAGCAAAATGGTGCATGTCTGTAATCCCAGCACTCTGAGGGGCTGAGACAGGAGGGTCACAGTATCAAGACCAATCTGGACAATGTAAAGATTTAGTGAGACCATGTCTCAAAAAAATGAAAAATGGGCTGGGAATGTAGTTCAGTCAGAAGACCCTGAATTCAAACCCTAGTATCAAGGGGGAAAAAAAGTGTTGCAAAAACTTTAAGGAAGAAAAATCTGGTATCTGTTGGCAAGGCAGATGTAGGGAGGATGGAATATGGATTAGGGTCAGCAAAGGAAGGGAGAAGAGATGACAATTATTTCAAATATCATAAGTGTTGATGTACAGAAGACAGATTGCACTTAGACTGTATTTCTCCGAGGACAAATTATGCTGACATGCAGAGATGTGTTGTAGTACAAAGAATATGGGCTTTGGGAATAGGAAGACAGAATCTAATTCAAATTGTTAGTGATATGTCCTCACTAATAACATGCTCTCCCAGCAACCACTGCTTCATCTGTAAAGGCAATCTAATAGATATTCTGGAGAGCTTCGAAAATAATGCATGTAAATCCTGGTGTCTTGTAGATGCTCCGTAAATGTTAGCTGTTTTAATGTTGGCGATATCATTATTATGAGAACTATCATGATTACCAATGCATAATCATTACCAATGAGACCATAGGGAAGCCAATTTCATCTAAACGTGAAGAAGAAGACTTACATTGTCCAGAAACAGATTGGACTTCTGAATGTTCTTGTTTGTCTCCTATCCCAGGGGCAGTTCGAGCAGATGCTGGACATGAGGAAGGTAGTGGAGAGAACTTTCTAGGATCACTGAGAAGCTACATTATCTAGATTTCTGAGCTACTCTATAATTCTGAGATCCTAAGATTCACTGAACTATGAGCCAGTTTTATTTAACACTTGCCCTCAAAAGAATGGAAAGTGAAAGATATGATAGATAAGGACACCAAACATCTGGGTATGCTTGGAATAATCTTGGTTTACACTTCTCCTGGTACAATCATGACAGCATCCCTTTTTTTTTTTGCTGGTGTCTCATTTTGGATGATAACTTCAGATGGTCATCCTCATTTATAACTCACCCAGCAAAAAGAAGCCAAAAAGAAGTTGTCCTTTTTAAACTAAGTTATCTGCTCCCAGGATTGCTGCTCTTCTGGGTTTACCCTTGCAAGCAGAACGGTGTTACCACCTGCAGCAACTCAGCCTCACACCTTAGAAAGCCAGCATTCTGCCCTCCTCTTCTTAGTCTTCACTCAGTTGCTAAATTCTTTTGATCCTGTCTCCCAAATGCCTCCTGTATCTGCCTTTTCTTTTGAGTCTTCCTGCTTTAATTCAGGCTCTTGTTACCTCTTGCCTGGAGCACTGTGAAATCCTGACAGCCCAGACCCACCCTATTATCCATCAACCTACCTCCCTTTAGAGCCTTTAGAGCATGCCTTTAGAGCATGCCACCAACCCTGCTGACAGTTTTTATTCACCCACAGCACTAAAATGAAGTTTTTGTTGTTGAGTCTTACTGCATCTTGCAAAAATGGATGGAAGGATTATCATTAAATGCAAAGGATATGTTTAGGACGATAGGATTGAAAATGTAGCGTTATTGGACTTACATAAAATTCCCCTGAAGACTCTCAGGAGAGTATCTCAATGGTACAGAGGTCGCTAACCTTTCCAACAGCTGGAAGGCAAGTGTGAGGAATCTGCAAGGCTCCTAGCTTGGCAGTGACACAGCTAACAAAATCCACAGCACACGAAGAAGCCCAAATCCTGTGTCTAAGGGCTGGTTCTCTGCAGCACAGAGGCTGATTTGCAGTAGATGTTGTTTTTCCCTGGAGCTGTTTATCTCAGGGGCAGCTGGATGCAGGGCTTGCTGGGTGCTACACTAAGCTGGTGGATGATCCCTGGAGAGATACTGGAAAGAACAGCTGGGAGGGAAAAACTGCCAGCTTCTCAGACTGTCACTCACTGTCCTCCCACCTGGCCTGTTAAGACTCTACCAGCCCTGTGCTCCCACCACATTTTGTCTCTTATCTGGGTCTACATCCCCTTTTTAACTAAGGCTCAGGTGTCTTCTCCATGTGACACATATTCCCATCACCTCTAATTATGGGTGTGCTCCGCCTCCATAGGGAGCCAGCTCAAAAGCCACTTCCTCTCCAGGACTTTGCCAGAGGCTCCTGGGGTTGTTAGTTTCCTCCTACACTACTTTCTACTGCTTGTTATTTATTTTTAATGTAGCTATTTGCCTGTATGTGTATCTCTCCCTCTCCCCTCCCTCCCCCACCTTCTGTTTTTTAACCCTGTAGGCATCAGAGAAGAGACACTCATGTTGGTGTCTCCTTGGTGCTACCCACATAAAGTCGATGATTTTTTAAACAAAGGATCTTAGGACAGGGATTCAGCTCAGTGGTGAAAGTGCCTGCCCGGCAAGCACAAAGTCATGAATTCAAACCCCAGCACACACACACACACACACACACACACACACACAGAGACACACACACACATAAAATAAAAAAAAATAAAAATCATCTTAATTTAGTGGAGCCATTCCTCCCTTAAGGAATGGAAATATCTCTTAGGAGGATCATAAATGTCATACTGTACTATGAAGGGACCAGGATGGGACAGTACCAACTCTTTGCTAGAGAAATCTATTTGCTTTGCAGTTTAACAAATGATTAGAAGAATGTATTCACCTTTTTTAATTGGAGTGTTCAGGAATTTTTGAAAAGCTATGAAATGCCAGGAAATACTAGGTATAAAGACTAATCCTAAATCTTAATTCTTGGTTTTCTTAATACTTAAATTCTTTGGTTACTCTAATACTTAAATTGTTTAATTTGCCTCTGCTACATGAAAGGAGGACTCCTGAAGTAACCTGTTACGCTACTCACCTATTTGGGGCAATATCTCCCAGAGAGTATCAAATCTTCAGCAAAGTTGTTGGCCTCGATCGAACTGATTTTGAATTACCGTATAGACTCCAGTCAGTAGGATATCAGATTGCTTCCTGTGTAGTACACAGGTTTAAACCAACAACCACAAGGGCCTATCTTTGAAGCATAAAACATTTGGACATTAAACTTCTTTCTGGCATCATGCCCAGGGTCAGAAATCTGCATTTTCAACATACCTCACCTGGGATTTCTCTACACACAGGGCCTGAGCTTCCCACCTCACTCACTTCCAAGTATTTACTTCTGCTGGAAAGAGAGCTTGGTTCTGGAATCTACTGGAAAATAAGTCAAGAAAGTGGGACCTTGACCTGGGCAGCCTGTTGGGAGCAAAGAGCCTACGACACAGTTATCAAGAGCCATTTGTATTTCTGATGGTGAAACTGAGGAGGGTATTTGTGTCTAGATGGGCCCAGAGGAGCTGTTTTCTGGAAGGCTGTGAAGATCAGATGCCTAGAAAATGTCGCGGGGACAGAATAAAAAGTGCCGTTCTCAATTGGTTAAATTCTAACATTATTTGTCAGCCAAAACAACTCCTAAACTCTAGTTCCCTCTTTTGGAACTGACAGATTTAAGAAGAAGAAATAATTAAGTGTACCTTTGGCCCTTAAGGAATTAGGGAAGTAAGTGATCAAATAAAATGCTTGATCCCTTTAAAAGGGGATGTCAAGGCACTACCATATGCCTTCTCAAAGGCGTGTGAAACAGGAGGTGAGAGAGTGTGAGACACCGTGGGGCAAAGAACCTGAAGGCAGTGCCCAGAGGAGCCAGAAGAGGGGCTGTGTGTTTAAGAAGTCACACCCACCTGTGACCCTAGCCTGGAATGTTCACTGTTGTCACCTTTCCCTCCTAAACCCTGAGATGGTTCTGTGAAGAAGACCCCAGAAGGGTCCCTGGAGCTGATTGGATCCAACACTCTCATTTGCAGAGATGGAGATTAGCACAGGGTTGGAGTGCAGAGCCCAGAGTTGTAGTGAAGAGCTGAGGTAGGGTAACTGGGAAGCCTCCAAGCTAACTGTTAGATTCCTCCCTCATGCTTTTCCTTTAGGACATGCACTTTCAAATCTTACAGCATCCTAACATGAGACTCTTGCCTCCTCTCATGTGCAGGGTACCCCTGAGTGGCCTTGGATTTCACACAAGGAGAAGAGGGCTCAGGATCCTGAAAAGTGCCATGGATGAAGGACATTTTGTCTCCAATACCTTCAAAATATCATGGTGGCCACAATAATAGCATACACTGTACATTATTTTTCAAAATCACTAAGTAGATTTGATCTATGTTCATCACTTTCCCATTGTGGGGACAAAATACCTAGCAGCCATCATTTAAGGAGAAAAGGTTTAATTTTGGCTCATTGTCCTAGAGGGGTTACACCGTGGTAAGTTGGCTTCATGGCAGGAACGGCATGACTGAAAGTCCTGGAGGGAGGAAGACTGCTCACCTCAAAGCATCAGGAAGCAGAGCACAGGGGAAGGACACCAGTGAGAGACACCAGGGCCTCACCTCCAGCTGGACCCCATCTCCTAGCAGCACACCCAACTGTGAACATCCGTGGTTTAATCTGCTCATGATCCTAGCACTCCCCTGATCCAACCATCCCTCCAGGAGTCTCTTAGCCCAGTCAAGTCGACAATTAAGTGTAACTGTCACAAATGTCCTCACAATAACAAAATATGATAAATATGGTAAGGTAGTAGATATATTCATTGGCTTGATTTAATCTTTCCATACTGTATGTATATATAAAAACATTACATTGTACCCCATGTATAAATGCAAGTATTATCTATAAATTTAAAAAAATGCAAAATCACTGACCCCACTCTCAAGGAAAGGAAAGTTAAGGATGTTGTCAATGGTAATGATGTTAGTCAGTTTGGTAGGTGAACAATTAATTCAGCCATAGCTCCCTTCGCACAAATGGTGAAGCCACCCTGGTTTCCACCCCTAACACAGTCCCTGGATGGGTTCTATGCAGTTACCAAGAGCACATTTTTCCCTGTCCTTATTCTGGCCCCAACTTCCCAAAACTTCAGCTCCCATGATGCTCCACGACATGGGACATGCTTTGCTCAACAGGCAGGTTCAGTCACACTGGAGCCCTTAGTTCTCAGCTGACAAGCCTCCCTTTGTGAGTCCAGTGTTGCACATCTGCAGCCTCTTCCTTGGGGCACCATCGTGTCAAGGACACCTGGACACAGGGCAGCCTAAGAAGCAGGTCTGTGTACACTGGAGACAGGAAAACTCAACAAGCATGCAAATCACTAGGTGCAACTAGAAAGTGACAGTGGAGCTTAGTCCTCTCTTCTTCTATTTTTCCTAAGAACCAAATAGCAAGAAAAGACAAAAGTATAGCTTGAGGGATACGCAGAGGGATAAAATGTAAAAAGCAAGTAGCTCATCTTTCCCCAGCATGATCCTAGGCAAACTTCACATGGAGGGTTTTATGATGAGGATGAATCTCACCATAACCCTGGATATCTAGTGACGTGGACCACCAGTGGTGTGGGTCAGGAGTGGTGTGAGCAGACAGAGCTGAAGAAAGCCTGGAATTGAGAATGAGGTGCCTGTACCCCGTATGTCAGAGTTAGGCGTGCTGGGACCTGGGTGGGTCCAGGGGAAGCTGGAAAGGAGGATGTGGAACTGGAGAGGTAGGATCCTTTGGAAGTACTTCTCTGAATCATTTTGCATTAGAATGTTTTCAGCTGTGAGCTGAAGGAAAACCAACTGAAACTAGCATATACCCATATCCTGTGTTTCCTTTAGTTTATGTATGAAAGGAGGGGTGGGCTTTAGCTTTAGTGGACCCAGAAGTTCAGTGATGTCAGCAAGGACTTAGCATCTTTTCATCTTCCACACTGCTGTCCACAGTGTCTGTTGAATCCAAGGCAGGTCCTCACAGGGCCATGGGATGGCTGCCAGTAGCAATCGGCAGGGGAGTGTCTGCTTTCCTGTAGCTTTCTTAAGAGTGAGAAAGCACTTCCTCAGAAGCCTCTGGAAAGTCTCTGTTTGATCATATGCCTGTTCCTAAGCCAGTCACTGTCATGGGGGGCAGAAGAGGCCTTTTGATACATCAAATCTACCCACTGAGCTACAGGCATGTCCTCTAAAAGCTTTGGGCTGGTCTACTGGCGTCCAAATCCACATGTTGAAGCCTGATCCCAGGGTGATGGTAGTGAGAGATCAGGCATCAGAAGAGGACGAGTGGCCTGGATCTGTGTCTCTATAAAAGAAGCCCCCCGGGGGGGGGGATTACCTGTTCCTTCTACCCTGTGAGGGACCCAGAAAGACCTCACCAGACAATGAATTTAGTGGTACCTTAATCTTGGACTTTGCAGCCCCCTAGATTTGTAAGGAATGCTTGCTTATAAGGCACCCAATTTATGGTATTTTTGGTGTCACACCCTAGTCTAAGATGCCATTTAAGAGAAGATGGATGGAATGAGGGTTGCCCAGTCAATCACAGATCCCCTATGAATTCCAACCTAGGAGGCTGCATAGTGAATGTCATAGGAATTAAAGACAAGACTCAATTGCAAAGTGAATTTCCTATTGATAGACCCGGGTTCAAGAAATCACCAAAGAAATGGTAAAGCTATACAGGACATGGTGGTGCATGTGTATAATCCCAGCACTCTGGGAGGGCTGAGGTAGGAAGATTGCAGTTTCAAGACCCACCTGGAAAACGCGGCAAGTAAGTTTGTTAGACCTTGTCACAAACTAAAAAAACAATTAAATTAAATACAATGGCTGGGGATGTAGTTCAGTGCCACTGTCAGCCCAGGTTTAATTCCTAGCATGAGAGAGGGCGGGAGAAGGAGAAGGAAAGGAAGAAAAGGGAAGAGGGAAAGGGAGAGGGGAATGGAGGAAAGGGAATGAAGGGAGGGAAGCAAGGAAGACAAGAAAGAATGGAAGGAAAAGGAAAGGAAAAAAGAAGGGCAAAGGCTAAGACTAAGAGAGGCCACTGGACTGGCAGCTGGGGGCCTTATGTTCTACTCTCCACCATTCTTGCCACTTGGAAGCCTTGAGTGTTACATACGCCAATGTGTTTAATTCCCTCCTTCCCATACCTCCAAGGGGCTTTTTGGAGTTTAAATAAGATGTTATGTCAAAATATTGCTTGAGCTTCTCTGGAAGAAAGGAAATGTGCTATCTATTGTGATTTCATAACATTTTGTAACAAGATGGGAATTTTCCAAGTACATGAAAATCTTCTCTTGTTGAGACGAAAATCTCCTGCTTATGACAGGTGACCACAAGTGCTGCTTTTTGAGCTGAGCCAAGAAAATAATGAAACTTCAGGCAGCATGTGGGGAGCCACTCATGTCCCTACACTGATATTTGGCCCGTCTTTCCTGGGCTTGGCCTCCCCTTTTGATTTAGAAAGGGTGTTCTTAGATGCTTGTTCTTCAGCATCTCTGCTCTTGGGGGACTGGAGCTTGTTGGAGCAGCGAGATCAGAATGCACATCACTTTTATTAAGGTCATCAAACAGACAGCCCTGTCCTGGGAGTCAGAATGTGTGATTCTGTGATGGCTGTGTTCCAGCACTTGTCATAGCAGCTGTTTTCCAACATGTTCTTGGGCTCATATTTGCAGTGTGATGCTGATCCATTTGCTCACTCAGTTATCTGCGATGTGTCATCGTGATCACTATCAAAATCCAACAGCTTTAGTAGGCTGCGGTCCAGCAACAGCACTGAGCCGCGCTTTATTCCGAAGGAATGACTCAGACGTGTGGCCTCCGGGTGTGAACCTCAGTGACTCGAGGGAGCTCGCTCTGAGCTCCATTTTCTCGTGCTGTGGATGTCACCCGCTACTCTATGATGATGACATAGGTCTCCAGTTTGGACTTTGAGCATCCAGTGGTCCCAATGGCCCTTTGATAGAGCTTTGGATACATCACAGAGGAAGAACTTAAACCCAGCGGTAAAGAATCCAGTGTCTGGGCCAGGATTTACCTCCTCCTTACTTGCTTTCGCAGTGGGTCCTCAGCTACTGTGTTCAGCAACAAGCCTGCTTTCTGGGCCGCCATGATCCTGTTTGTACACCCTGTGACCGAAATTTACTTCAACCAATTTACTCTGTACTAGAGGGAGAAAAAAGAGGGCAAGAAAAATTATTTCAAAAATAGAAATGCACACACAGTGTAATGAGGAAAAAATAAAATTCAAGTCAATATTGCATTATTTTCAGTGGTGTTTATTATTTTCTTAGTCTGTTTAGAGTTGTTGTAATAATCCATTAGTATTTTTTTTTTTTTTTTTTTTTTTGGTACTGGGAATCAAACTTACAACCTTGTACTTGCCAGGCAGGCACTTGTGCTGCTGAGCTAATTCCCTGGCCCTACATTAGATTATCTAAGCTGTGGAGACTAAGGCTATTTCTTCCTTAAACGTCAGAATTCACTAGGGATGATATCTGGACCTGGTAATTTTTGTCTACAAAATTTTAATATATAGATTCTACATCTTCAGTATATACAGAGCTATTCATAGTTATTTTGAAATTCTGCTTGAGTTTAGTAGGGTAACTTTTTCCCTAGGAAACTATGTTTTTTCAGTGTTCAAATGGATTTTCAGACAGTTGTTTATAGTAATACATTATCTTTTTAATGTTCATAGCACTATTGTTGTAGAATAAGCCAACATGAAGATTGCAAGCTTCATTTAAATAACAAGATACCACATATGTGTGGTACATTGTACTCCTATTATCTTACAGAAATTAGAAAATATTTTGAACTAAATAAAAAATATTTCATCTATAGGTTATTTGTAAGTATACTGTTCAACTTCCAAACCTTTGTTACTAATTTATAACTTAATTTCCTTTCATAATTTAATTTCCTGTTATCTTCTTGTTACTGATTTATGAAAATTCCAGTTAAGAATTGGTCAAAGAATATATTTTATTGATTTAAATCTTGAAAAAAAGTTAGAACTTGTTTTGTGGTCACAGTGGTCAGTGTTGGTAAATGTTTCACATGTTTTTAACAAAAGATACGTTCATCTATGAAGTGCAATATTATATATGTTAATTAGATCAAATTTGTTCTGGATTTTCTACATTTTTAATAATCTTTACCCTCTGTACTCTTAGTACTGAGACAGTTATATTAAAATATGCCACTATGATTGTGAATGTGTCTATTTGTTCTTTTAATTTTAGAACGTTTTCCTTTACACATTTTGCAGCTGTGGTTTTATGCTCAAATAAACCTGGAACTGTTATAGCTTCCTTGATGTTACGGTTTAGACCTAGAGTACCCACCAGAAGCCTTATTTGTGTTGAGGGTGCACTTTTGGGAAGTGATTGGCTTTGGGGATGCAGTGGATTCATGCAGTGAAGTATTTGGAGTGGAGCATGCTATAAGAAGGTGGAATCAGGATAGAAAAGGAGGGTCACTGGGGGCCTGACATGGAAGAGTACATGCTCTTCTTGGATTTGTGCTCCTCTCTGCTTCCTGACCATCATGATGTGAGCACCTTTCCTCACTAGCTCCTTTCGCCATGCCTTTCCTGCCTGGAGCCAGTCAACTATGGACTCATCCCCCAAAAACTGTGAGCCAAAATAAACATTTCCTCCCTTATTTCGTGGGTGTCATGTATTTAGTCCAGTAGCAAGAAAGTGACTATGACACTTGTGGATCTATTTTATCATATAGTGAGTTTTCCATTTTATTTATGCAATCATTATTCTTTTTCTTGTTTATTTTCTAAGTGTTATAGAGATAACAACTTTATTTAGTGTTATCGTCTTATCTCTATTTTTTCATTCTTTTACTTTCAGTTATATTTCTCTTATATTTCAGAGATAATTTTAAAAGTAACATATATTTAGGCTTTTATTGACTTAATATAATCTTAATATCTTTAATTAGATTATTGAGTTATTTTACTTTTAATGCAATTACTTATATATTAGGGTTTATATCTATTATTGTACTATGTGTTTTCTAGTCTGTTCATTCCATAACCTTTTTTCTATTTTTTCCAGTTTTGATAGCAAAACATTTTTAAAATTCATTATATTTTATCATTAGTTTGTTGGTTACAGTTTGAAAGAATCAATATTCAATTTAGATGTATCAACATAATTTCCCCATTTCTTGTTCTTTGTTTCTTTCCATATTCTCAAGCATTTTGCTTTTCTCAATTTTCTTTTCTGTAAAAACCCATTTTCTTATATTTCATTGGAAATATATTGGTAAGAAATTCTTGCATCTTTTGTTTTGTGGAACTTTTTATTTGATCTTCAGTTCTGAAGAACATTCTCACTCTGCATAGAATTCCCAGATGATCATCATTATTTAAACGCCTTAAAAGAAGTCATCCCTTTGTTTTCTGGCTTTTATTCTTTCTGTTCCTTTTGTTCTTTGTAGTAAATACAGCTTATCCTCCCTCTTTGGCTTCCTGGAAGGTTTCCTTATCTTTAGATTATTTTTTAGCAGTTTTACTATGATTGATCAACTTGCGGTTTTCTCTGTGTTTATCCTACATGAATTTCATAGAAAATGTAAAGCTATGATTTATGTTCACTTTGGATAATTCTTTACTGCTCTCCAACTATTTCATCTGCAACACTTTTTCTTTCCTCTTTAATAACTCTAATTGCACATGTGTTAGATCTTTCTGCCCTCCACCATAGTGTTCACTATTTCTTATACCCTGTTTCAATATGTATAATATTTTAAATGATCTATTCATTACATCATTACTTTTCTTTCTTTCCTATATTTTACCTGCTATTATTTTATGCACTGATAATATTCATAATTTCATTTTTTGTATTCGTTAATGCCATTTCTTTTTTCAAAAAACAAATATGGATCTGGGAAAAAGTTTACTTCTTGCCCTTTATCTTCTACCATATATTAGTCACAATTTGTTTAATGTCAATATCTCATAACTTTAATATTTGGACCCTTGGCTATCTATACTTTTCTGCTTGATCCAATTTTTATTTGATTAGAATGTGGATCTGTATGATATTATCTTTTTCCAAGGACAGTTTTCTTTAGTTTTGGCAGGCATTTTTAATAGCAACAAATAGCTTAAAACTATCAGGGACTGAAATGCCTCAAGGATAGGCTTTAATCATTGTAAGGCTTGATACTTTACATTAACTGAATGATGGAAATGATCATCCCAATGGATAGAGAAACATTCAACACATTTTCATGTTTAAAAAAAAAACTTTAACAAATTTGGAACAGAAGGAAACTACTTCAGCATAATAAAGCTATAAACAAACAAATAAAAAACCCATAGTAAACATCATGTTCGATGATAATAACTGAAAGCTTTCCCTCCATATTCAGAAACGAGATTAAGATCCTCACTTTTATCCTGTACATTCAATATAGTATGGGAATATCTAGCCAGAGCAATTAGGTAAGGTATAGAAATAGGAAGCATCCAAATTGGAAAGAAATATAAAAATAAAATTTTATCTGTTTTCAGATAGTTGATTTTATAAATAGAAAAAGCTAAAGATTCCACAAAAAGTTACACTAGTAAATTCAGTAAATAGGATATATAATCCTACACAGATATCAGTTTGCATTTCTGCAAATGATTGCAATTAAAAATAATTCAATTTACAATAACATCCCAAAATAAAATAACTAGATATTAACAGAGAAGGTGAAAGACTCATACAATGAAAACTGTAAAATATTGTTAAAAGTAACTAACAAATAGATAGACAAATGAAGAAAATATGTTCATGAATTGGAAGACCCAGTACCCAAAACAATCTACAGATTTGACACAAACTTCTTTACAACAGTAGTGACTTGTTTGCAAAAATAAAAATTATTCATCCTAACATTTATATGGAATTTCAAAGGACTTCAAATGGCCAAAATAATTTTGAAGTGTAGACCAAAGCTGGAGGGCTTATACTTTCTTATTGAAAATTCACTACAAAGCTATGGTAATCAAAAGAGCATGGTATTTTCATAAATAAAGTAATATAGACCAATGGAATAGAATGGAAAGCTCGGAAGGAAACTTACATATGTGTATGAAAATTATTTTAAAGAAGAAAGCATGACTTTTCAGTAGGGGAAAGAACATTTTCAACAAACAGTGCTGGGGAAACTTGATGTCCTCATGCAAAAGAAAAAAGCTGAACTTCAGTGCACAGAAAATACTAAGGTGTGATGTCTCTTCTCTCAGTAGTCACTTCATGACAGGTTGATTAGTGTAGTATGCAGGTGGCAGCCCAATAAAAACATGGCCTAGTTCTGAGTCTGCTGCTATATAAATTCTCTCATTGGGCTGACATGGCCCTATATTATAATGATCACTTAGTTGAGTAAATAACTGTATGCTGAATACTCCTGAAATGTTCTGTGTGGATTTCTATAAATTACATAGAAACATTATGGTCCATCTTGAATCTGACACTTCTAATGGAAGAGTAGGTTATAAGTGAAAAAATGCTGAGAGTTTCTGCTATGGCTACTGAACAAGGACACATCAATTTTGGGCAGTTAAAGAAGGGCAACCATTCCTAAATCTGGGAAAGAAATATCTCAGACCCTCGTGGCATAGAAGGACGGAATGAAATACTGTTTATGTGACAAAATCATACCAGGAAACTTCCTCAAAATTAAAAATCTTTGGATGCAGCTCTCCAAAATTGTGCAGGTACCTTAAAGCTAATTGCAAAGATTTCTCCTAAATGAGGCTACTTTTGTTTAATCAATTTCTAGAAGGAAAATTGAGTTACTATTTGTTTGCATTCCACTGGCAATTATCCCTAGTACAGGGGTCATCTAATGAAGGCAGGTGATACAATACTGGTAGTTGAATTTAACTAGTCAATAACATGACCTGTGGAAAACTGCGGAAAGATGGATTCAGGGCATGCCCAACTCAAGCCAGGGGCATTATGGATGATAAAGTTACCTTCTATTTCCTGGTTATGGTTGAACAGAGGGTACACAATGGACAATATGTACCTAAATTAATTAATCAAGTCTAGTGGAAGAGTTGGCACAGAAACTTAAGGAGAAAGATATCTGGTTTTCTAAGATAGTCCCTGATGGTTTGTGGGATCCTCTACCCCAGATCTGGTTGGATTTAGGATCCTGGAGGGTATGATTGTGATCAGTGCTGCAGATTCATCTCATCCTGCTGCTTAGGGTCCTGTTGATAGTAGAATTATTCAGCAGGTGTACATATAGGAGTGTTCTCTGAAATAATAAGCATAGAATAAATCGATAAATAGTAACATGGTCATTTATTATTGATGTCAATTTTTATCTACTATATATAACATTATGTACTTTCTTTTCACTTGACTGACAGTGCAGTGAGTTTGTTGACCTAACCATCCCCATCAACACACAGAATACATTGTATTATCACGTTAGGACAGCTGTGGTGTCACTAGGAAATAGGAATTTTTTAAGCTGTATTATCACCACTGTCATACCTGTGGTACACCACCAAGCAAAATGTCACATCTAGTGTCTGACTGCATGCTGATGCTTCTGCTGTTTGCTCTACCATGAATAAAATATCCCTTATCTTTGATTTAGGACTCATGTCATCAACTAGTATTCAAGAAACTAGTGTGCTAACCTGTTAAACTATAAGTAAAACAAAATTCAGACCATACAAGTTCTTGACACCTGCTAAAACCAGGAACTCAGTTCGGTATCGCCCACCAGCCCATCTACACAGCTCATAGAAAACAGCCTCCATAACCCCTTTCAAAGATTCACCCATTTAGTTCTCAATACTTGATGAAAGAATCATCTCCTAAGTCCTCTCAGAGGACATATTTTTTAAAAACGGTGAGTAAATAGTCCATAGTAAGTCCCCTCCTTGTATCTTTGAATTTCTTTTTCTACATTACACTGAGGAACTTTTGGCATTTTAAGAAGTTGTATTTTGGACATTTGTGATCTTCAGTGATACAAACAATTAAAGCATACCAAGTCACTCTGACACGTTGTTCCTCTGATCACAATCTGCCTGTCTATAAACCTTGTTCACTAGAGAATTATACAGACACCCCTACACATCATTCCACATTTTTGCTTGCATATTAAGAATACTTTTCATCAATCTCTGAGTTTTACTGGCAACTGGCCGCCTGATCCAATCTCAGAGACTTCCCAGCTCCTGTAGCAAGAGCAGCGTCCTTCAGTTTTCTGTGCAGATTGTGGTTTTGGACTTGCTTTGCTCTGGTTAGCCACGGAGCAAAAGCCTGTTTACCTGCTGCTCTCCAGAAATGTTTCAAATATTTGAAATTCTTGTGACCTTTCCTCCCTATTTTCATAACTATTATGGAGTTATTCCCTCTTGTAACTCTTCCAGCTTTTTCAGGAAAAGAGAAGGAAGCAGATGTAGCCGCTCACTCTGCCATTTTGAACTGGAATCACTCATTCAGGTTTCAAACCAGTACTCACAGGCAAGAGTCCTCTGTCCTACACAGCTTGCCAAACTCACCTAGTCTATTCTCAGTAGTTTTATTGATGGTTCAGCCTTTTAAAGTTTTTGACCATTGCCTCCTTGAAAATCATTCATGTACTGTCATCAAATATTTGATATTTCCCTTATTCTTTAACTGCTTTTCCCCAAGATGTTTTGTGAAATTCTGTGCTAGTTTCTTAACCCTTAAAAAGATGGTGTTATCAAGTTTCCTTATTTGTACTACTCTTTTATATTTTTCAGGGCTCTTACTGAAAAGTGGGAGAAAAATCAAGTTGGCTATAAAGGAGTAAGGCTAAACTAGAAATTGGACAACTCATTGATAAGCTCATATGTTAGAATATGAATCAAATACTTTGCAATAATTTCCATTTGGAATCTTAGGCCCAACCAAATTATTCTTTGTAATATAAAGTCCATACAAGCATGCAAAGGTTACCACAGACGTGAGAGTCTGTGTGCTCTGACTTCCAAGTCTATATTTTTAGCCCAGATTTTGATGCTGAGATCCTAACCATTTCAGCTACCTATCTGGGATAACTCTATCTGGATATCTCAAATCTGTGTAAACTTTGTATCCTGGAGACTGAGGTAAACAATCTGTGGTTGAACAAAAATCTGTCCCTTTTATGGTACGCTTTTCCTCAGCAAATGATACCATGCTGATGAAAACCGAAATTTTCATCACTAAATTCTTCCTTTCCTTCACCCCAATACTAATAGAGAATAAAATCTTCTCAGTTCTGTTTATGAATTATTACTTATAACCATTCCTTCCTTTTTTTCACAGTTGTTCCCTCCATATGTTTTCCCCTCTTCATTTCCTGTTTAGCATCCCCACTCCCAGGCTTGACCACTCGATAACCTCCCTTATGCTGTGGCCAGGATAATCTTTCTACAAGTGAATGAAGTCATGTCTTTTTCTTGATTGAAAAATACAGTAGTTTCCCAGTTTTTATGAACAGAGCTCCAGCTCCTTAGTCCCATGATCGTTCTGACCATCTTCGCTTTTTGCTTCTTACTATTCCCCACTTCACGTGCTTTGCTTCAGCTCTGCTAAGTCATGCTGTACTCCTAACTGTAATGCTCTTCTTTCTACCCGTATTTTTATTCCTACTCTTCTCACGGGCAAAAATGCTCTTTGCCACTGTTTATGATAGCTTAATCATCCTTCAAGGCTTAACTGGAGCATCAGCATTTCTAAGAAAAGTTTTCTGACTCCTCATGCAAATTTACTGTTCTGTACAGATAATTATTAGCATTTTTTATGTCTCTAGCACACCCACAAATACCTACTGACATGTCTACGCACTACTGGACTGGCAGTTCCTTAACATCATGAACTAAATCTTGCTTCTATTTAAATGATTACAGTGTTTAACACACATGTTTGAAACATTGATAAAAAAACAACTGAACCAATAAAAACTTTTCTTCAATATCCACTATTCTAGATAATTGTTTTCCCAATTCAACTAATATCTTTAAGCTATTGCCTAATTGTCTTCATTCCTTTCATATCCCATAGATTTGAAAGGAATCTGAGAATGTCAGGAGTTATTCTGGGGTTTCTTTGCAAACCTGCAAGCCATTCCGAGGAATGCAGCCCATTAGATCAGAGTGGTAAAACACATCTTAGTGAAATTCCTTGGAGGTAGGTCTACATAGTCTCCAAGACTCTACTTAGTATATACCAGTAGTGAAAAGTAGCTGAAAATTCTCAGGCCCAGAAGGAGGTCAGGAAGACAAAGGCATGAATGGGCCAGGAACAGTTTGAGACAGGACCCCAGAGCTACTGAGACAGGTAAGACATAATGGAAAAGTTTGGGCGTCAGGGTGAGCTTCCAAATGCCAGGCTGCAACTACACTGCAGGGGTCATGACAAGGGAAGAAGCTGCTACTCAGAGATCAAGAAAGATGAGAGACCAAAACCAGAGGCGAGGCAGTGCTAGATATTCGCTTCTCAGTGCCAAACAATGTGTGAGGCTGCCAGGAAGTTAGATAACCTCTAAAGAGGTGGATGGGGGGAAAAAAAGAAAGGGTAAGGGCCTTGATTATCTGTAAGCAAATGCAACAGATAGTGCCTGAGATCATAATATCCAGATTTGGTTAACACCCTTTAGACCAGACTGCATATGCCAGAGTGTAGCGGGAAAATTGTGCATCCCAGTAAGACCAGATACTTACAGTACTCCTTCAGATCTTCCCCCCTTTCAATCCCAGCCTCTCAAGGGGGGATTGGAAACTGGGAAAGTAGGAGATTGGGAACCATATATTGGAAACCAAGCACTATAAAAATCCTTAATTTCAAATAGTCTCCTTAGTGGGTCTGACTACAGGAGTTCTTCAGAGACCACGTGTGCCACATTGTGTTTTACAAACTACAAAGTGCTTCCCTTAGCAATAGTCTTGAAGGATGAGTAAGCTATCACAAACAGTGGCAAAGAGCATTTTTGCCCATGAGAGGAGTAGGGATAAAAATATGGGTGCAAAGAAGACATTAGAGTTAAGAGTTCAGCATGACATAGTATTGCCCCCGTCCCATACTCATGTACAAGCATGTTTTTGTTGGAGGCAAAAGCGGGCAGTGAGTGGTAAGTTACATTTTTATTTCAAGCTTCTAGAGTTGTGATTCTCACATTGTTAAGAATTTTAAATGCCATATGCTCTACAAGGAATTTTAAATGTTGTATGCACTGACGTTTGAGGATGGAGATACTTTCAAATCTGCACAGTAGCATTTTGGGAGAAGGCAATCTGCATGATTTCTCTGCTTTTTTTTATCACTTCATTAGTAATTATTCATAACACATGTGACCTCCAGTGAAAAATGATGATAGGCATAGAAACATGTTATTAATCCTTTAAAGGAAACTTTTAGTAAAGTCAAAGTTTGTTAGTGCCTTCAGTTAAATCAGCTCTTGTAAGTTTACAAATAAATGACACAAACAGGAAAGCTCCCAAACTCCCGGGGAACTGGAAGGGAGACAGGGAAATCATAACTAAATTTCTGTTGTCATCAAACACTTCCATGATAAAACAACCATAAATTACTAGAATGTGTCTTAACTTTTGGTACTCCAAAGCCATAAAAAAACTTGATCTCTTGACTTGCTTCGGAAATTTGGTTTAAATAGTTACAAAAGTAGGAGATTCCTAGATTCAAACCGCTGGCCTTCTTTGACTTATTAATGAAACTTCAAAAATTAATCAGAAAAGATATTTCAACCTTCTGGCTTCTCTGTTCTCTGTGTCATTTTGGCTAGAAAGAGAAAATATACTTTTCACTGTCATATTTGATTTCATTATCTACTGTTGCTTTTGGGGAATCTATTTATAACACATGGAGATAAACACTCTCCCTGTGATAAGGTTGTGTTTATAAACTGGATTTAGGATGAAAGAAGCTCGAAACTGATGTGTTTTTATTATGGGGTTAATGTTGCTTTACTAATCCGCTTTCATGGGCCAGCAAGTTTCTCGGGCATCTGGGCATTTCCGGTGATTCTGGCACACTAACTTCCCGAGCGCTGTAATGAGAGCAAGTCTTTTCCCTTGCACAAATGTGAAGAAATGATGCACCTCCCCTCCCCCCCTCCTGCTAGCATGGAACTTCTGTGCAGGAAAAGAGACTTCTCCAAGCTTACAGCTGAGTGGTGAATGGAAGCTGTTTGTCTCTTTAATAGTTAAATTATTTTGTGCAAGGTCCTCTTTTCCTTTTATCTCCGTGATGTAGATGTGGGTTCCTTCCATACTGAGAAAGGGGAGTGAGTCTTCTCTGCTAGGAAAGGATCAGTGCCAGATGGGCTTTCCCTTGCTAGGCAATGAACTGAAGACTTTAAAAAGTGTATTGTTAAATATTTCAAAGCTATAGAACAGCTTGAGGGATTATGTAATGATAGCCATGTAGCATACCAAACTCTTAAGTCATTTCAAATATGGTTGACGTCCTTATATAGACTCCCACTGGGTTTCCTTCCTACTCATACCCCAGCCTCCCCTTCCCTTCCAGATACTTTTAGGTTTCATTATATATTAATGTGTCCCTACTTTATTGTATTGACTTCCTTTTGAATAAATGCGAGAGTGTCTTTGATCGACTGAGTTCGCTCTTTGTACATACAACATCAAGTATTCTGAATGCTGAAATAAAAAAATATGTATCACCTGCTAATAATCTCCATGGGCCTAAATTGTGTAGTCGGTGAAAGGATTCCTTGGTGTTTGTTTTATTATATGCACGGTCACAAAGGGTGCATGGCCAGGTGAGCAGGATCAAGTGAAGAAAAAGGAAGCCTGCTTTGAGAAATGGCAAAAAATTTCCAGATAGTCTGCTATTGACAAAAGAGAGGGTATATCTTTTCTCTCTGGATCTTAAACTTCTAATGCAATGGCAGAATGCAAGACACTAGGTGAGTTTCCATAATGGGGAGGCAAACTCTTGATTTTAAGGAATGAATTAACAAGTGCCTTGGGCAAGGTCATGGGGTGCTGACTTCAGGCCTGGCTTCTATTTCCTTGGCCCTCTATCTTTTGCTTCTTCTGCAAGTGTTAGTCATTTTCTTATCTCTTCTGTTGCGGCCTCAGTAAGCCTGGAGATTTTGATCTACTGAAAAGTGTTTATTAAATCCTCCTGACTATTCCTTTGAAATGCTTCTTATCCACATCCCTTCCTCTCCATCACTGCCCTCCCCCAACATCACTTCACACCTGAGTGGCTGGCAGGGGATCACAGCTGGACTAGGTGAGGCCACTTCCTTCTCCCTCCTGAGCCATCCCTACACTATGCATCTTTCTCAGACACTCACTCCCCAAACTTTCAAAGGTCTCCATTTTCCAGGCCTTCAAATTTAGCTTCTGAGTTTTCCACCTTGTTGATCCCTACTTCTTGTTATTTTATGCCACCAAACTCCAACTCACTTTGCTTAAGTCTCTCTCAATTCCACCAATACATATTCTCTTGCTTCTCTTTGCTGATGTTGTTTCTCTATGCTGAAATACTTTATGTCTTCAAACCATTCATTCATTTATTCATTTATTCATTCATTCATAACATGTATATTGAGGGCCTCCTATGTACCATTCTAAGATGTTTTCTTTAAATTTCTTTATTACCTCATTTTTATTGATCTTTGCTTTGTCTTTTTCACTTTAAATATGTAGTATTTATGATACAATGTAATATAGTAGTGCCAACAAAATGCACAGTGTGGAAAAGTAAAATCAAGTGTGAAGTTTGGCCTTTGCTTCTTAATAGCATCCACTTATGCAGCAAGGAGAATGTGTAAGGAAGTTGTGAGAAGCAAATACAATGGAATGCAATTCACTGAGTAATGATTTACTTCATTTACTCTTGTTTCTAATGTGTTTTATCCGTATCTTTTTGTTAGACAATAAGCTATCTTAAGAGAGGGACTAAATCTTCTGCTTTGAATCATGCCATTTCTTAAATAATACTAAACATACTCTTGAGCTTTGACCAACACTCTATTGCTCCTGACTTCCATGAAATGAAATAGTCCATTGCTTATAGTCCCAGGAGCAATCCTGATGAAAGGAACAATTCAGGGAGCAGCCACCTTCTTGATCATATCCTCACTTATATTTCCTAGAAAAAAGGAAAGGCAGAAATGAAACAAAAGCAGGTAAGAGCCTGGGGACCCAGGGCCTCTCTAGTGAGCCTCTCTTCCCAGATCAACAATGAAATATTATTCATTTCCCCCCAAAAGATTTGTCTGCACAGTCACATCTTTTGATGTGGCTCCTTTTACATGTGCTTCTGGTGCTTAGCCATTCCTATAGGCACATCAGGAAATTTTTACCATTCTCCTGCCCACAAATCCTGCTGAGTCTGCAAGACTAAATCCAAGGAATGAAGAGGCATTCCTCAAACTACTGTAGAAGAATCTAACATGGTTTGAGATTGGAGCTGAACTTTAATCCAAGTCACCCTGCTACTGATTCAAACCACAGCTCAGGACAGTGGCAATGCAGATAGTATTTTTGCTTGTCTCAAAAACTTTCCTCTCTGCAATGAAAGTTTAGCAAAATCCTAATATGGATTATATTTGGATCCAAGCAGAGTTGTATGCTCCTGTGAGCCAGCACCCTAGTGCGTTCTGCCTTTCTTCCTCTTGCAGGACCTACGCTGAGATGCTTACATTTAGAACACCCAAAGCGTGAGCTTTCAGAAAAGCTGATAAAACTATTTTTTACTTGAAGAGCAACAGACTTTAAGTGCTAATGAAGCTGGTGATTTATGATGCAATTTTTTTTATGATGCCAATTTCTATGGAGAACTAACAATAAACAGGGAGTCCAAGGATGCCTCAACAGTGCGCCCCAGCCACAAGCAATCCAAATAATTCTATTGCAGCACAATGTAAGAATTAACTTAGTGGCAGGTACAAATTAATAAATGAAAGGAAAAGACTCCCTATGAATATTTCTTATTACTTGGAGGGAGGTAGTTCTATTTGTCCTCACTTTGGATAAGAACTGAAAAAAATATACATTTAGAAATTGAAATGGCGGGAGAGGAGAAGACTGTGTTAATTGATAAATACATAGATTTTCTATAAAATCTCTTAACTTTAACAGAGGCAAGTTGTATCTTTCTTTCCCTTATACCATTACCCTTTTTGCTACAATGTATGTTTGACCTAACAGGACATATGGTTGTAATATGGGTAAGGAAACCGAGGTACAGTGGTGTAAGAATACAAATTCAAAACACTAGCTGGGCACCAGTAGTAGAAACTTTCCCACAGCAGATTTGTGCTCAATTCAGAGAAGCTGGATGTTAGCCTGAGTAAGAGAATGGCATTGTTTGGGTGCATTTTTATAATCTGAGCTAGTTCCGTCTCGGGACCATCATGCGTGCATTAGAACAGAAGCTTTCCTTTACTTTCCTTCAAGAGCAAACCTGCTTCAAATGCACTTAGGGGACAGCTACCAGTTGCTGTGCCTGTAAGGTCTGAGGAAGCATTTGCCCAGAGACCACGCTTTCTGGGGGAAGCGCTGGCCAATAAATCACCATGGTCTTGGTCATGTCTGCCTACGCAGGACTCCTGTGAGTTTTTGCACAGGGACTCCCTGTGGTGCTCTCTGAGACTCACTCGGGGCTCGAGCACAGAATGAGCCTCCTCCTACTCAATGCTTCCTGCGCATCTTCATTCCTAGCCCTCAGAACGGACTGTGGCTTTCCTCGCTTACTTCTGCGAACACTCTCTTTATCCCTTGTGATTCCACCTCTCCCAAATCTCTTGTACTGTTAACTCAGCCTTGGCTTCTACTTTCTGGAGAAAGTAATCTGAGAAAAAAAAGGCCTATTCATGTTGTTAATTGGCAGAAGCCCAGCTCTGGTACTACTTTAATTCATTTTATATAGCTGCGGAGCAGAACTAAGACTCTGTTATGGTTTAGACCTAAAGTGACCCCTAGGCTTTGTGTTTGAAAATAACGGGATTATGGAGCTGCTATGGCTGACTTGCTGATAGGAGGTGAAATCAAGTTGGAAAAGGCAGGTTACTGGACCAGGGAAGGTTCTTCTCCCTCCCTGCTTCTTCCTTAACCTTTCTGCTTCCTGTCTGCCATGAGGTGAGATGTTTACTTCTGAGCAGGGCTTTGACCATGCCTTCCCAACTTGGAGCCAGCCAATTACGAACTAAACATGAGCCAAAACAAAGCTCATCAAATTACAAGTGTTGACTATTTTGTCCTAGCAACAAGAAAATTGACTAAAATTGACTTTATGGTATCCATCTTGACCAAACATTGATAAATTGATATTGTTTCGTTATCATCTTCTGCCTTTGTATAGGTGTGATTAAGATTTAAGACTGGGACAGGACCAATTAAAATAAACCAATTAAAATGGCCAATTAAAATAAGCAAGCAAAATATTTAATTTTTATAATGTTTTCAGTATTTTACCTCACCACATAAAATATTAAATATCAGCTATACATACTGTCACAGTTGTTTCAGAAAGATAGATTTTTAAAAAACAAATCATATATTCTAAGAATCAAGATTTTTAAAAGTTTTCCTTTAATGAGTACTTTTGGATTTCTAGGAGAGTTAAGAGTAAGGTATAGAGATTTCTCACATAACTGCTGCCTTGCCTACGGATAGCCTTTTTATAAAAAATCCCCACTAAAGAGGTTCATGTGTTACAATTGGTGAACCTTCACTGACACATGATGATCTGTAGTCCAGAGGTTACATTAGAGTTCATAGTTGTTGTGCTTTCTATGGGTTTAAATAAATCTGTGACACATACCACTACCATATTGTCATGCAGAGTATTTTCACTGCCCTAAACAAAAGTCCTGTATTCCACTTACTTATCCTCCTCTCTCCTCCAACTCCTGGCAACTACTGATCTTTTCGTTATCTCCACATTTTTGTCTTTTACAGAATGTCATAAACTTGGAATCATATAGTATGTATCTCTTCCACATTGGCTTATTTCACTTAGTGATATGCATTTATGCTTTCTCCATATCTTTTCATGGCTACTTAGTTCATTTCTCTTGAACAATGAGTAAAAGTATCATATGTACACTTACCACAGTTTATTGTTACCCATTTACCTACTGAAGGACATCATGTTTGGTTTCAAATGTTGTCAATTATGAATAAAACCTTTATATGGTAGATGTTTTTGCACAGAGACAAGTTTCAGCTCCTATGCATGAATACCTAGGAATGTGATTGCTAGGCTATGTGATAGGAATATGTCTAGTTTTTAAAGAACCATCAAAATGTCCTCCAAAGTGATTGTGTGTCATTGTTCATTCCCACCACAATGAATGAAAGGTCCCATTACTTTGATCCTTGTCAGCTTTTGGTATCACCAGAGTTCTGGATTTAGCTCACCCTAATAGGTGTAACTGGTAGTATCTCATTAGTGTCTTACTTTTCATTTTCTTGATGATAATTGTTGTAAAACATAATTTTGTGTGTGTGTTTATTATCTGTGTATCTTCTTTGATGAGTGCCTTTTATGGCTTTTGGTCTACTTTTTAATCTAGGTAGTTTTTAAAATTTGGAGTTATATGGCTTCATTGTGCATTTTAGGTGAGTCCCTTTTCAGATGGGTCTTTAGTAACTAGTTTTCTCCAGTCTGTGCCTTGCCTTTCCAGTTTTTTTCTGACAATGTCAGTCATAATGCAGATATTTTTAATATTAATGAAGTTCAAGTTACCAATTCTGACTTCAATGGATTGTACCTTTAATGTCTTATCAAAAAGTTTATTTTTTTCAGTAACAGTTGGGTAAAATACATTGAGCTATTAAAACTAAATTATTACAAAAATAACAATATAAACAACCTGTTTAATAGCTAAATAGTACAAACATCCTTCCATAAAGGATGTTTCTTTCCATAAAGGATTATTGCAAGAATTTTGCTCCCACATTTAGGTAATAACATGCTCCCATGTTTAGGTAATAAACATTTAGAAACCAGAAAAAAATATGTGAAAAAACAGATTTCAGACATTGAATGACAGATATTACAGGATGACAATTCCTGAGAGAAGGAGAATAGAGAGGATAAGTATTAACATAACTCAGATTACTCCCTTGGTTAGGTCCAAGACCTACCAGGAGAGGGAATAAAATAGTAGAGCATGGTAGTGTGTCTTAGTTACTTCTTCTCTCATTGCTGAGACAAAATACCAGACACCCAAGGTTAAAGGAGGAAAACTTTATTTAGCTCACAGTTTTTGGATGTTTCAGTCCAAAATCAGCTGGCTCTAAGGCAGGGTGGCACATGGCAGAGGGGCAAGAGTTCATAGTAGCAGAAGACAGTAAAAGCAACAAGAGAGCAGAGAAAGAAATCTCTTTCTGTTCCTTACATTGTATGCAGACTATCTGTTCTAGGGTGCGTGTGGCACTTAATCCTGTCATTGGATTCATGGTCATTGGACCATGAATCAGTCGGAAGCTCTAGATTCAGCTGCTTTGGAAAAACTTACACTCCATGACCACATGAGCTTTGGGAGGATGTCCAGATACAAACCATACCTGGTGTTGCCAAATTTATTATGTGGGAGTCTTCTATGGAGTGATGGCTGAGAATTATCTGCACATCTATTGAGGCAAAATGCCCAAGGCTAGAACAAAAAAATCAGCGTGAAGAAATATGCCAGACAGTTCTCAGACTGGATCAGTGTACAATTTCACCAACAGAAGTGGAGAAACTTCATAAAAATGGGGGCATGAATAGAGTTATCATAAGCATCGGGCATTAATTTTGGGATAAACATTCTCAGAATGAAGGCCGGTCTACATGTGCTATAGCAAAGCATAAAAACAAGATTAAAAAGAGTCAAATTGACTCATAGGTAACAACGAGAACAAATTAAACATTCTTTAACAAAATAAAGAAATGTCAAATTCAAAATATCATGCATCTAATCAAAAGCATGCAAACAAGTAGGGAAATACAACTCAAAACCAGAAGAAAAACCAACCAGCAGAAAGAAATACAGAAATAATAGAGACTATGGAATTAGTATAGGATAATAAACCAATATGAAAACATTGTATTTTTAAAACATGCACTCAAGAATATACAGGAAAACATAAGAATAACTGTAAATAATATTTTTAAACATCCAAACACAAATTTCAGAGAGAAAAACAGTATGTACAGTTACAAAATATACTCAGTAGAATCAGTGTAAGACACTATGCTGAAGAATTAAATAGTGAACATGAAACCAGGAATAGAAACTACCACAAATGAAGGAAGAAAACATTATTCTATCCTATAATTAGAAATACAACATTAAATGAGCTAATGAGTAGTTGGAGTTCAAGAAAGAGAATAACGAGTTGGGAACATAAGAAGAAAAATTTGAAAAAATAGTTATCATTTTAAATAATTTGGGTTATAACCTATAAACTTAGTGATACAAGATTCACAGTAAACCCTAAGCAGAAAAACAAAGAAAATAATATAAAGGGATATAATAACCAAAGTTTTTAAAAAGTGATTTTTTAAAAACTTACATGTAACCAGGAGAAAGAGAGTGTGGAAAAAGGACTGAGACAGACTTCTCATTTATAAATTGCAAAGTCTCAAAAGCAATGGCATGATATTGTCCTCATTCTGAAAAACAAGCTATATACCTCAAATTCTGCACCCAGGGAAAATGGTTTTTGAAGATCTAGGAGAAAAAAAATCAAACAAATAACAATGGAATTAATCAACAGCAGACTGTACTAGAATAAATGTTAAAATACATTCTATAAACCTCAGTATGATATGGACGTTTAGATTTAAACAATAGAATGAAGAAGGGTAGAAAAGGAATTATATAGGCAAATTTTTTAAAAACATACTTTTTCCTTATTTTTGATCCCTTTGAAATACAATTTAAAATTTAAAAGAAAATAATAAAAACATAATGGCAGAATATGTCATGTAGCATTAGAATATCTGATTACACTATATTTTTTTAGGATAATGGAAATAGGAACTATCTTTTGAAAGGTTATTACACTACCAAACAGAGTATTGTTTGAACTGAACTGTGCTTTGCTAATAATAAATACTGTATAATGTATATAATTTTATAAATTATATTTAACATATAAGGTATTATAACTTAATTTGTAGAATTAAACAGTATAATACAATATTGAGCAACCTATCAAAACACAACATATGAAACATATGAAAAAATGTTGAGGGACTGGTTTGCTATACTGAGAGAAAATGTATGACATTAAAAGTTCACATTATTACTAAGAAAAAGTTGTAAAGTTGATAGAAATATTTTATATCTTTATTATAATGGCAGCTTCAAGACTATTAACATATTCAAAATTCTGAATTTTTAAATTAAAATGATAAATTTCAGTATATACATATTATATGTTAAAACACCTGTTTTTTAAAATTGTATTTTATAGAAGGAAAAACAAAACAAAACAAAAGTACAGCAAAAGCAAGAAACAAAGAGACAACTAACCAACAATAACAAAAGATGCCTAATCTTTTTAAAGCCTATATTTTAAAAATCAAATTCAGAAAAGTCACAACATAGATGTTACCTTGATATTAAATTATTTTCTAGCTTCCGTGTTTATCAGTACACATTGAGATAGAGCTCGATACTTGTTTCAATGTAGCACTTTTTTTTTAAGCCACAATCTGATCCTAGTTTTTTTTTAATCAAAAGTCAAATTTCTCATAGAATTTCACCACTTTTTCCCCTCAATTTAGAGTGGTACAATTTTACTCTGCGAAGAAAACAGTGGGGTACACAAGCTTCTCTAACTTTTTCCTGAGATGAAGTGTAGGTCAGGACCACAAGACAAGATCTGAGAGAGGAGAAAAGCAGATATCACCCTTGGTGACTTCTCATTCCTGGGATTCTGAGATTCTTACTCGACAGGAAGCAATCTTGATTCATTTTACTTCTTCCTTTCCTCTACCTCCCGTTCCTACAAGCTCTTTACCATCTCCATAGCGTCCATCTCCTTCACACTTTAGGTTTCTCATATGTGAGAAACTATGTGATATTTAACTTTTCTATGTTCGATTTATTTCACTTGACGTGGTCTCAAGATATTTTTCCATATTTAAAATACCACATTTGATAGACAGTTTTTAAAATACATGGAGGAAGTTTAAGAGTATCTGCTGAAGTGAAAGAAGTCAGTTTGAAATCCCACATGGTGTCCAAATACAAATAAATGTACTATTGCAAAAGGCAAAACTGTTGGGACCATCAAATGGTCAGCAATTCTGTGCATTCAGAGGGTGTGAGAAATGAATAGATGCAGCATGGGGGATTTTTGAGGCAGTGAAATGCTCCTGTGCAATTCCACATTATAATGCCATGGTCGATACATGTCATTCTACATTTACCCAAACTCGCAGGACTCACAATACTCAGAAGGAACCATAAGGTCAACCATGGAGTTTGCTTGATGATGCTGTGCCATTATTGGTTCACTGGCTGTACCAAATGCACCTCGCTGGTGCATGAGTCTGTGGATGGAAGGAGGGAGGGAGGAGGCAGGAACTCTCTATACTTTCCGTTCAGTTGTGCTATCCATCTAAAACCGTGCTAATAAATAGCCCATTTGTTTTCCAAGTGGAACAAAGTACTTAAGATCCCACCACTTACTACAAATATTCTTATTTTTCTATAGTAGCTCTTGGGCACATGCATATATATTTGCGTGTGGTTGTGAATACTGAAGGTTGATCACTCGACCTTCTGCATTTTAAGTTAACAGAAGAGAATGTTTCCTAGAAAAGACCAAAGGTTTTAACTGCCTAAGCATCTGCATCTAAACTATTTATTTGTAAAAAGCATTATATTCCGAAGCTTAATAGAAAAGCAGACAGTAGGGAACTAATATTTTTGGAGTCTGTACAAAACCTCAGGCCCTATGCCAGGTGTTTTACACATTTTATTTTATTTTATATCCTTGTAATACTATGTGAAGTAGGTGTCATTATCTCCATTTTATAGAGAAGCAAACTGGAATTTTATTTTATTTTATTTTTTATTTTAAAGAGAATAAAACCCAACAAGACAAAACAGAGGAAAGCCAATCAAAACAAAGCAATGAAAATGATGCAGAACTTCAAAGCAGGATAATAGGAAATCAACAATGGCCACCATAATATATCTTGTTAGCTTCACAATAGTTGTCCATTCCATCAGACGTAGTAAAATCAAATAAAACAAAATAGTATAAAACCAATCAAAACAGAACATTGAATAAAATAAAACAATAAATTGGAATAAAACAATGAGAACAATATTGGGTTTCAAAAACAAGGCAGAAGGAAATCCCCCGTATTTGTTATATTGTATACTGTTACCGTCCTAATAGATGCTTGGACTACCAGCCTTAGGCCTGAAAAGTCCTTGTACTTTAGTTGCTATCAACTCAGTCCAGCCAGTTGCTTGGGGTGGGAGGGCAGTTCCTGATTCTCAGCCCAACTCAATGGTGGGCTCACAGGCGATCAGGCTTCTCTCTTCCTGGGTCCCGAATGGTTTGTGTGGCTTATCAGAAGGATGAACTGGCTTCTTGAAGTGCTCCTCCTAGACCCCACATGGCTTCTGCCCACAAACTGTAATTTTAAGGTAACTCTATCAAGTTAACCAAAGATCATCACTGAACAGTTTAGCTATTACTGGAGTTATCCCCAATCTATATTTTCTTATGATTTGAAAAGTAAGTCAGAAAAATATTTACTAAAATGTATTTTAAGAAATCTTACTTTTGCAAGAAGTTAAAAGGTAGACGGATGATTGATCAATTGATTGGTTGGTGAAAGATATGTGTTAATACCTGGGTAGACAGATACAGATTGATAGTATATTAGGCACCTTTGCATTTCTATGAGAGAATACCTGAAAAAACCAGTTTAGAGAAAAGATTTGTTTTGGTTGATGGTTCCAGAAGTTTCAGTCTGCTCCATACAGAGAGGCAGAAGCATCATGGTGGAAAAGCATGACAGCTCAACTGATGGCAGCCAGAAAGCAGAAAAAAGAGCAAAAGGACCAGAAAGGAAAGGACCAGGGACAAGGTCACAGCCCTGTGACTTACTTCCTTTAATTAGTGGCCAGGTCTTAAGCCTCTGTCACCTCTCAGTAAGGCCATCAAATTATAAACCCATCAGTGGATTCACCCACTGATAAAATTACAGCCTATATGATCCACTCACCTTCTGAAAACCCCATTTCCGAAGACTTTGAGGGTACATTTTAGATCTAAACAATATATATCATAAAACTTCTAAGAAACTAGATAAAATTTTTAAAAGCTTCTTTCCTGTAGAACATCTCTGGGCTTTTATATGCTAATAATATTTTTAATTTCTACCACTTTCTTTTTTGGGGAGCAACAAGATTGCCACATTAATTTCATCAAACACACTTTGGGAAATCTTGATGCATAATATTATTCATAATTTATTCAGAAGACTCATTGTTTAATTTTAAGAATTTCCAGAATGCATTCCATGACAGTGTCCATGAAACATTCCAGCTTTGTCTCATTATTTATTTTATCAAGTGAATAATATACCTTGGGGTTAAGCCATAAAATGATGTAGAAGCATAGAATTGTAAGCCTGGAAGGGATCATTCGAACTCAGTAGGGTACCTCCCAGGCTACAGAAGGACCACACCTAAGCCATCATGGACAGATGGGTATCTAGCTTGTTGTAAAAGACCTCCTGGGAAGGAAATTCCATAACCTCCCTGTAACCTATTCCAGATGCCCAGTTTTTCTGAGAAAACAGTGAGCTCCTTGAAGCGCATCTAGTTTATTGTGTGTTTACTGAATGCCTTGTCATACAGTGGTACATAGGTGGGTGTTTGGAATTTAACAAAGGTTCTAATGAGAGTAAAGATTTCTCTGTGTGTCTGTCTTGAGAGAAAGAAAGTACAGGGATTTAAAATGTCTCAGAATTATCTTTGTCTATCTTTTTCTGTTTTCGTAGTTGCAAATAACATCTTGTGCCATACCCTTCCGTTGTAGTGTCTCTTGATTCCTCCCCGACACCATAGTTGAAGCTCTCATTCTTGCTAGCTTAGTCTTTCAAACTCCTCTTGACTAAGTCCTTGTCTCTAAACTCTCTTCTTCCTAACTTGCCCTCATGCTGCTAAAACATGTCTGTCTATCATTCTCATGTCTAACATATCCCTTTACCAACAATATAAATGTGAACTCACTTAGCTGTCTCTCTGTTATCTCTTTCTCTCTCTCTTCAAACATACATTATGTAAATATAGATTGGTAGAAAAATGGATGAATGGATAGAGCAATAGGTAGATAGATAGATAGATAGATAGATAGATAGATAGACAGATAGGCAGACAGAGGCTTATTTAGCTCCCTGTAGTTTGACTCCAACCTCCCTTCCCATTCTTATCTCCAGTTACTGTATTCTCCACCATGCATTCAATCCCACACTTACAGTGAACATTTTTCTTGCCTTCCTGACTTTGATTTTTGTTTTCATTCTTTCTTCCTGAAACTCCTCTCCCTTTCTATCAAGTATTAGCTCCTTTGTAAAATATGCCAAGGTCTTTCTAGGTCATATTAATTATTTCCTCATCTCTTTGGCATTCCAGAACTTCTGAATGTTCCTTACTCACATCGCAAGGCACAAGACATGGTGGACATTGAGCGAACAGGTAATACAACTTTGGTGTGTGCCACCAGATGGGGAAATGGGCAGAGGCTGAATAGGGTGAGTGGAGGGAAAACTGGAACTGACAGCCTGACAAGCAAAGGAAATGTCACAAAGGTGACAGGAAAAGTAAATGGTGACCATGAAAGTAATGATGACTGTAAGCAAGAAAGAAAAGCGTGCAAAGACTTTGCCACTTGAGAATGAGTGGACCCTGCTTATAATCCAGGGAAGATGGACGGGTGCAGGGTGCAGGGCAGCCAACAGTCTTTCCATGTCCTGAGAACCCGTGGGACAGGACATGAGGAAGACAGCAGCCATAGGCACAAGAAACCTCTAGGGAAGGAGCGCCCAACTTGTCCCCCAACCTCAGGGCAAATCGCATGTTGCCAAGATTAGAAACTTTAAAGGGGGGAAGGCAAAGGGAAAGGTTCACTGTCTACTTCATATCATAAGTACAGTTTAACATTGTTTTATATTAGCTATTTCTTTTATTCCATAAAGAGAAAATCTGCCTGGCATTTCCATTATTCTTAGAAGTTTTGTTGGGAGCAGAAGGACCATGCCAAATTGGTGGAACACTATGAAGTCAATTACAGTGAGGGCATTCAGCTTGACATTCATTAAATTGTAGTGATGAGTCTGATGATCACTGTTGCTGAATTGGTGGACATACAGGACCTGGAAAAGAAGGCTGTCTTGGGAAATGTTCTTAAGCATTTCTGTGGTCACTGACTGTTGTGTCACCTTGAATAATAAATGCCCAACTAGTTAGATTAGCATAGTTTTGGTATGGCTGGATGGATTTACTGAAGACAAAATATCCATGCTTGGTGTGAGGGGCACCAACCAACAGGCCCTGTGGCCTGAAGAGAATGCAAAAGGGAGGGCAGAAAGACTCTCTTCAGTCTGTTGGAAGGAGCCCCAGTCTTTGCTTTCACCTTGCACATTCATCTTCTGGCTTTGAGTGCAGATTGTTTAGCCTTGCAGCAGGGACCCTTTGACTTTCTGATTCAGACCTGCATGAGACCCTACAGTGAGCTCTGGGCCTTTGACTTTGCCTGCATCCTTCAGATCTCCAGCACACAGATAACATTTTTGCACTCTTCCACTGCTGACTCTTCAGACTGCCATTGCAAGCCTGCCTTGAAAATATATATACGTTATATACATTTATACACATCATGTATGTATTTATGTATATATATATATATCTTATATTAAATGCTATTCTAATTATCACTGGCTGATACAAATTCCTTCTTCATGATAAGTAATTTTATAATATAAAACTTCTATGAATTCATGATCCGCTTAGCCATAAATAAATAAAACTGTCTACTCAAAATGCTACAATTTATATATCTAAACAAATAATTTGTTCTTCAAAGTCCTTGCCTTAGGCAGTTATATACTTAGGGTAATCATGTGCCATTTCTGTTTTTAATCATTTATTGAGTACTTACCACATTTTGGACCATGTTAGGAAGGCTTTATCATTAATCTCACAGCATCCCTAGGAAGTCGGCATTGTAATTGTGATTTTACAGATGAGAAAATGAAGTAACTTGCCCCCAACTAGCTGCAGCTGGTTTAGGGGTTGGCTGTGCCCATGGGCAGTGGAGCTCCAATCTGAGACCAAAGCTCCTATTCCCGTATTCTGTTTTTATTTAGTCAAAACATTTCTTGAGATTTTTTAAAAACCTAAATTACACTCATTGATGAGTACATTTAATGACTTAGGAATGAATCTTTGATCCCTCTGTACGACTTTGTGTTTTAAAGATAGTTAAAGTTTTTTAGCATCAAACATAGTAAAAATAGTGGAAGATGGGGTACGCAAAGACACTTCATGATCTTGGAAGGAATATATTGAATGTTTTGTGTGATTTTTAAATTTAATTGAAAGGCAACATAATACAACTGGTTTTCTAACTTCTGTCATGCCAAAGATATTGAAAGAGTGGTATTTGGTATAGAAAATAGGAACCATTTCATATCAAACATAATTCCACCTTTGAACTTTAGGATTACGATGACCATGATAGATCACTGAATAGTTTTTTTTTCCCCTCAAATTCTGTCTCAGTAAGTGACAGAGTAAACTTTGGAACCCTAAACTGTTAGGCTCCAAATTCTTCTAGTTGTATATCTTTGGTTCACACAAGGTAGGAAGTGCTTTCACAGCCAACGCCCTGCCTAGTGAGCCTGTATCCTGTTCTTAAACTTCCAGGGATAACGAAGAGATCTCACCTTTCCCACCTTTCTCCTCACTCCCAACCTCAATGCTGCCCTTTCCTGGAGAAGATTGTAATTATCAGGACATCCTTTTTTCTCATACAGCAGAAATTCAACTCCATGTATTAGGTATTTTGAGACTTGGAGACATGAATGTAGCTTCTTTTTTTTTTTTAATCATATTGTTTCTTGTTTTCTTCCAAATAGTTGTCCATATCTTCACATACAGGGAATTCATAGAAAACAACATAGTATAAAACTGATCCAAACAGGATGATGAAGGCATTTTAGGTCTTCAAGACCAGACAATAAGGAAGTCAACAGTGGTTGCCATAGTGTCTCTCATTCTCTTCAAAGTAGCTGTATATACCTTCACGTATGTTGAAATTAAAAAAAACAAAACAGACTAAAATCACTCTGAACAAAGAGTAATAGTATTGCTGGATTTCACACTGTGACACTACAGAATCAGTACTAGGTACTGTAGTGTCTCTTTTTCTTCAAAGTAGTTGTTCCTTTCATCATGAATATATAATCAGTTCTCATAAACTGTTTAGAAGTTCTATGCATGCATGAGTCTCTACATGTATATCTATCTTTTCTGCATTAGAAGGAAAAACAAAACAAAGCAAGACAAACCAAAACAAATTGCTAGAAAAACACGAAATAAAAAAGTCATATAAAACCACAATACAAGGTGATCTACAATGGTTACCATGACATCTCTTGTTATCTTCAATATAATGGTCTATATCATCAGGCATAGTATAATTGAATGTAGCAGTACATTACAATAAAAAAATGTGGGAGACATTATGAGCATGTAGTAGTCAAACTAGAGTGGGTATCCTAGTAAATCTTGTCATCTTTAGAGTAGTTGCCTATACTCTCAGACTTGATACTATCAATCATAACAGATTCGAATAAAATCGATCAAGACAAAACAGCTACCTAACAAACCAGATTCAAATAAGATCAGTCATAATTAGACAGTGTAAGTTATACAGGGCTTCATATTAAGTTAATTGGAAATTAAGGATGGTTACCCATAATATATCCTGCTGTTTTTGGAATAGCTGTCCGTGCTCTCAAATCTAGTACAAGTAGACAAACTGGAACAGAATATAATCAAAACTAAACAGAGCAGTGAGAATAATGTGGATTTTAAATCCTGATACATTATTAACAATGTCCTCTGCCTTCCTCTTTTAGACAATTCCACCCCTTTCACTTTCATAGGGTACACTGTACAATTTGTGTCCCACTAACTCCTTTAGTTTTTAGATTTGGGGGGGTAACCCACTATTTACCTAAGTGATTCTGAACCTTTTTACCCCTGGACTTGATCTTAAGTTGTATTCCTTCACCTACAAAAGCCTCAAGGTTTTCCTTCCTTATAGCTGAGTAGTTCTCTACTACACAAAAGTATCATGCTTTCAACCTATCTGTAGGTGCTGGACGAGTTGCCCCTATTTCTCTCAGGTTCCCTGTCACATAAAGCATTGTTTTCTCATATTTGACTTTTGGTCCACAAACCTTCTTTCAGGTTAATCATATTTCCTTTACAGAGCATCTTGATGGACCCTATCTCCTAATCTACTCTGCCTGTGTTTCTTTCTGTTAGTGTATCAAAGCCATTCTTGTTAGCTATTATAGCCAACCTTCTCTGCCTCATTTCTGCTATTCTATTTTTCTACCATTGGTTGTCTATTTTTCTCCTTCATTCCACTATCTGCCCCATTTATTAAGGCCTCTCTGACACTGTTCCTGAAATCCTGGTGTTTTTTTCTCTCTCTCTCTACAATGTCCTTCAGTATATTTTGTAGGGTTGGATTGGTGGTCACGAATTCTCCCAGTTCCTCTTCGTTGTGGAAGCCTCTTGTTTCTGCATTAATTTTGAGAGACAGTTTCTCAGTGTACATCAATCTGAACTGGAGGTTATTTTATTTCAGGGCTTGGAATATTTTGCCATAAGCTCTTCTTGATTTGATGGTTTGTGTTGAGAAGTCCGTTGTGATTTTGATGGGATTTCCTTTATTGGTAATCTGTTTCTTTTCTCTGATGGCTTTTAATATTCTGTTCTTGTGATGAATTTCTGGGATCTTGATTATTATATGGCTGGGTGTAGCTCTGTTTTGGTTGTAGGTGGCTGGAGCTCTGTATGCCTCATACATCTGCATATCATTTCCTTTTGTTATGCTTGGGAAGTTTTCCTTAATTATTTCTGTGAATAGCGTTTATATTTCCTTTGTATTTATCCCTGCTTCTTTACTCACATTTTTTATTCTTAAGTCATAGATCCTTGTCTTCTAGACTTTGTATTGTTGCTGCCTGTTTTCTTGTTATTTTTAAGAGAGCTTTCCTTTTGCAATCACACATTACAAACCTATCTTCAAGTTTTGTTAATCTATTTCTAGTTTCTTTCAAGTAATTTTTCCAGCTTTCCATGGAGTTTTTAAATTTCCTGGTAATCTTTCTGAATCTGTTTCATGTATTCTAGGTTTTTTTCATATTCTTCATAGAATCTTTCTCTCTTTTTTTTGTGTTCCTCCATTCTCCTATCTGTGTCTTTTTGAGATGGGCTTAGCATTTCTTTCATTAATCTTCTTATATCTTGCTTTACTTGTATTAATATTTCAGTTTTGAGTTCATTTATAATGTCATGGAGATATTTCTTTATGTCAGCTGATGGCATGTCTGATATTGCATGTTTGCTGCCCTTAGTCACTTCTGTATTTACCTTTCCTGGACCGATTTTCCCTGGGTTGGGGGCTGGAGGCTTTTTCTTACTTCTTTCTCTTGTCATGTTTCTGGTTTCTTCCATACAGGTGTATGGTGGAGGTCCCAGCCCCTTTCCTTGTTGGTTATGGTTCTTCTGAAGCATGCTGGCTAGAGATTTCTGCCCTCTCCAGTTTGCTGTTGGTCATTAAGGTGCAAGCAGGGACAGTGTAGGCTGGCCCCTCTCCTCTAAGACAGTCAACCAGTGGGGACCTTCACCACGTTAGTGTATGCCACATGGATGGAACCAGTTCAGGACAACTTCAGGGACAATTTTGGCCCTGGTTATTGGGTCCCAGCCAGGAGCATGACCCAGCCCAAGCAGATCCCACCAATCTACTCTGGGCAGGGAGCAACCAACTGAAGTCACTGCCGTTCCTTGCTCAGGCCCATCCTGCCCAGTAACAGTATGTTGTCCAGTTGGTCACCCCTTTCTCACAGGAGGGTCAAATTCAGAGCACTCACTGCAGGTTAGTGCAGGTCTCCACACTGGCTTTGTTCTCCATTAGGCTCGCCAACCCCCAACTTCAGCGTGACTGCGGCTCCAATGGTGAGAGCACCATGATCCCAAATCCGAGCTTCTTCCTGGGTCGAGAGGATCCATCTCCCTCCATCTGGTCTTCTCCAGGATGCTTTATTCTGGGATCTGATCTGTTTCTTCCAGAGAGGCTCCCTGTTTTGCTGCTTACTGATCCACCATCTTTAGGTCCTCTGACATGAATGTAATTTCATGAGTAACAAGGAAGTTGATTTAGGCATGTTCTAAAGAAAAGCTTTTCAAGCAAAATGAAGCCTCCAGAATACATAAACTCAATTGTCCCTTTCCAGGCTGATGAGTCTTTTTCCTAGCTGTCACCCAAACCAAGTTTCAGAGTAGATTCAAAAGAAAAGCACAGAAATACTTTTCTGACTTTTCCATATTTAGCACAACACCACACAAAATTGCTAAATACCATATAACCACACTTACCATCCTGGGGCCTATAAATTCAGAATTCAGACACTTGATTACAAACCACAGAATGACTCTGTTTAAGAAATAGTATGTGGGATTGTAAGGGAACTGCCCTTATTTAGATATTCTTCTGGTTATTAACTTAGTACCATGGACTCTCTCTCTCTCTCTCTCCCTCTCTCTCTCTCTCCTTTCTTAATCTTTCTACCATGGCTGTCATCTCCAATTTCTGATACAATTGCCTGAATACTGAGGGTGCAGGCCAGCAAGAGTTGAGGATCATTCTCTGCTATAATTATAGTCCAAAAAGAAAATAAGCACATGGGTTTTTGGTTTCACAGTAAAATTCCAGAGCAAAACAGGAGTCAATCACCCAGGTCTAGGAGAGTTAAAGGTATGTACACCTGGAAATTGCTCCTCCCATCTGGGAGTGGCCAAGGCACCACCTCTACTTTGCTACTAGCCCCCTCCCTCTGCCCCAGCTTCAAAGTCATCTTCTGTTACAGACCCATTATCTGACCAGATCCATTGGCACATGAGGGAATCATGGCCTAGATATTTTGCTTTCCTGGACTTGTTTATATTTTTATAGGGATAAACTATAAGCTAAACTAGTAGAGGGTACTCACACCCACCAGAAACTTCTTCAAAAATATAGGTGAGTTACCTCTTCACCAAGCTGAGCTTTCCTCATCCTTTACCAAAGCAACTCATGCTTATAAACTGATTTGGATAGATTAGAAAATTATACAAATTTAAAAATGCTTAACTATTCTCCATGAAAGACATTGAGTTTTCAAATACAAATCTCTCACTTTAGCCCTTTATGATAGAAATGTCACTTATATCTCAGAAGCCAGCCCACAACAGTACTAAGAAATCTTTAATAAGTGGAACAGCTCATATTGAGATATGCATTGTTTTAGAGATCTGCTAAGTGCTTTACCTTACTGCAGTCTTGAGAAGTAGATATCATTACATCCAATAGTTCAGACTATGAATGAAAGCAGTTATGTATCACAGATAAAACCATAGAGTAAATATGTGGCAGAGACAGCCTTGCAATTCATCTCCTTTGCTATGGCACTGTAAACTCTTTTTAGAAAGTGTATGCATCCCTGAAGATGCAATTGATAAGAACTTTTATATCAGCCATGTTTTGGGAGGTAATTCACAAAGATTAATTCTGGTTTATTTAAAGGCGAAAAATATAGAGTGCACAGAAGTGCTAGAAGTGCTGGAACTTCAAACTTGAGATTCCATATCCAGCAAGAAAATCAAAACTGCACCACAAAATGAGTTCAAGGACACAATGGGCCACCAGCTGCTATCACTGTGCCCTGGATACACAATGAGGCTACAAAACAAGTGAATCATACACTGGCCACAGCTACTGTGCTGTTCCTTAGTTTCCCCCAAGAACTTGCTCTCATAGTAATGGCCTTCACTGTCAAGAAACATATTTTCTTAATCTTTGTCGCATCACATCTCTGATCCCCCATTCAAACACCAAAATAGGTGCATTTAGCTGATGAAGCTCAACTCAGAGGCTTACAAGCTACCAGCGACAGAGGACTGAAAACTGAGTCTGGAGTGGTCCATGATGATGGACATCTGTGTGACTCCCACCAAAACCTGTGAACTAGATAATTACCCTTTGGAAACAAAAATTAGATGGTTGGCAGCCAGAAAGAATAATGGAGAGGTGCTATACCTAGCCCTCTTTTCCCCCAAATAAGCTGGAAAATAATCAGCCTTGAACACTTGAACACTAGAGAGCACAAGAACCAGTCCCAATCAGCCATCCTCTCCTTGCCTGCCATCACTATTCTTTTGCCTGAGGACAGGCGGTTTGCGACTGACATTTTTGATTTCTAACTTTCAAGGCTGGTTGTTTTCCAGCATGGTCTTATTTTCAGGAAAATGCAGTAGGACTCAAGCAGCAAACTTCCCTAGTACCATGCAATTCATTCCTTTATCCATGTGAGTGTAAGATGCTCCTTATTCCCACTCTGTGACTCCCAGATCATTAGTAGAGCAGGGCTTTGTGGTTCACCAGAGTGTTCTGTGGACTCTGAATGGTGTCAGCAGAGATCCTGAATCATGCATAGCTAGTATTTAAAAAGAAGACAGCAGAAAAATGTAAGTACTCTTGAAAGACTGGTGAATCAGTTCTCTGTGGATTGAGGCTAAAGAACATTGTGTCCAGAGGAACTACATTTTGGATGAAAAATGAAAGAGCTTCTGTAAACTTGTTATTACCCTTCTGGTGGTGTTCATGGCAAATGCCAGCAGTACGGATGTCAGTTTCCAGCTTGGGCCAATTTGTTTACCGGAACTCATCTCCCTGAGGTTTTCTACTATAAAATAGAAAGATGAGACATCTCTGGTTTAGGAGGAGGATAATACATCTTGCCTGGTGTGGGCATCTGTTCCATATTTCTGCTCAGTATTTACTCTTTCTTCTTTTATTAACAGTACCATAATGTCCCTATGGGATTCACACTTCCTTGCTGGGTCTAAAGATGCTCAAGTGACCTGGAGTTGGACCATGTAAACACTCGCACATAATGATTGGCTCAGAGAAAGTCACATGATGCAGAATACATCCATCAGGACATTCAGTTGTCTCTTCAACTCCTAGGAAAGAAAAATGTGCTCCACCAGAATAACTCAGCTGGTAGATTGTACTGAACTTTTCCAGTGGACATCTTATCACCTAGCAGAGGACCTGGGAACAGGACCAACAGAGAAACTCAAGCAAGTATTTTTAAAATGATGGAATACTATTTATAATATCATTTTAGCACTTTCATCTAGCTACTTTCAGAGCCAGTAATCTTGACTTTTGAATTGGCTGAGCCTGTAAATTTCTTCTTTCCTTTAAACTAGCATGAGTTGAGTTACCCATCACATGCAACTAAAAATCCTTAACTGATCCATGGACTGTACTGGTTTATGGAATTCTGGTCTGCCTTTCTTCAAGAAGATGTCAAATAACTAGTTGTCTTATTACTGCCTATAGTAAAGGCCCACAGTCTGGATGGAGAAGAGGTTAGGTGTTTTCCTCCAACTTCGCGATTTTAGGATTGTTTGAATAGAGACAAGTAAGGAAGATTTGTTAAAATTCATTAGATGCCATCTCGAAAAAAGATGATGATGGGATTGCCATTTAGTACAACAAAAATCAACACCCAAACTGGATTAGTAACTATTTTAAGTTACATTTAGTATCTCGCAGTAATCCTTTTCATAAGTGCTTTGCAATTTCTAAATTTGTAAGGCTTAAATAATTATGTAATTACTTTGTACAACCATAGAGCACCACTTGGCTTTGGTAGCTACTTTAAGCCATGTTGTTTTTCATTAAAAATTTTATTTTGTTTAGTGCATAATTTATAGTTTGTGTAACAAAAATAACCATATCACGCATCTCTTCCCTAACAGCATAGCAATTACTCCCATATTGTGATAACTTCCAGTGGAATGGATATTTCTTTGTAATTACAGAAATGATAATATCGAACCCAACAATTTCCTGGTGATAATATTTATAAGTATACATTCAACTATAATTCAGTTGCCTCTTCTTGATTGTTCTAGTTGAGCATGAAAATAAGTAGAATACAATGCTTTGTTTTCACTTTCAGATTAGATGATAGCTAACAAGCATGCTTTAGAAATTGAAGCTTGGGAATACATCCTGTTTAATGGGATCAAAGTACATTATTATTTGCTGCCATCTATATTCCAGTCACAAATAGGCCTTGATCAATGACAGCGGTTCAAGATCAAGGGATCATGCAGCAAAGTTATATTTTACTGTAACATAAACCCAGTTGACAAACTACCCTGAAGGATGTGGTGTGAGAGACTGGCTTCCGTATGGCCTGAAGAGAAAGAGGAAAAAAGGATTAAAGTTTGGGCCTAACTTTTCCATTTTCTAGCTTAATCCGTTTACCAGTGGC
>PVJX010006199.1:0-22111 GCA_004027295.1 Dolichotis patagonum
GGAAACAACCTAAGTGCCCATCAACTGAGGAATGGATAAAAAAGTTGTGGCATTTTTATACAATGGAGTACTACTCAGCTATAAAGAATGATCACATCGAGATATTTATAAATAAATGGACATGACTTGAGACCATTCTCTTAAGTGAAATAAACCAAACTCACAAGGGTAAATACCATGTAATCTCCCTAATATGAGAATTGATAAGTGTATATAAGACTTTATGGTAAGCATGAGGCCCCATCTCATAGCTTTGAAGTCTTTCAAAGTTTTAAATCATCAGTTGGAATGGTGTTATCCTGTTTTGTTTGACTATATCATACGTGATGATATGAACAGCTGTTTTGAAGAAAACATTATGACAGTTATTGCTGATTTAATATTATCCTTCTTAGAAGTCCTACCATGCTTTTTTTGTTCTATTACCATTGGTTCTATCTACCACATTGTGTTCTATTGGAATTTGAATATGTGTGATAGTTCAAATTTTTTTTCTTTTTTATCAAAAATGAGATATTATAATACCCATTGATCATTTTCTGTTATTTGGTTCAGAAAGCCCTGGAATTCTTTCACTATATGCATGGCTTTATACTATTGTGTTATGTTTGATATTGTTGTAATTGAAACTATGCTCAACTATAGCAGAGTAAGAGATATGGTGTTAGATACTGTTGATGTCCAGTTGACTTAATGCAAAGTACTGTGTTGCCTATGTTGTCCTCTTCTGATCTGCTCTGTACTGCCCCCTTTTGTTTTATTCTCTTTTAAATTAAAAAAAAAAAGATTTAGGATAAACAATACTATGAATTTGTTGAAATAAAAACAACAGGGTTGAGGTATAGTTCAATGGCAGAGTACACATACAAGGATCTGGGTTCAAACCCCAATACCTAAAACCTACAGAGGACAAAAATCCAAATTACCTGTCTAAAAGCATCGGACAGCTTGAAAATATACAAAATGCACTCGTTATAAGTTGTTTTTAAGGAATGGCTCATTTTAACTTTGCTGCAAAAGCATTTCCCAAGTGTTCTATAATGAATATGCCTCTTACTATCAGAACAATTGGTAATCAGTGTGAGTTAAATGGTTGTTTCATGGTTCATTCCCAAGGCTTTTTAGGGCAATTAGAGGAGTTCATCCTATCCCAGAGAAGGGAGTGACTCTCTCTGTGGGAGCCATGAATGGGCGCAGCCTTGGCAGCGATGCATTTACCATGTCAGTGCAGTCCTTTTGATTGGGAGATGCTCCATTAGATGTTAAGTGCCAAATAATATCATGTTGGATCTCTGGGTGACCCTTTGTGTCGCCAGCTGGGAGATGGGTGTGTGGCCTCACCTTCTACCCTTCTACGTGCCCTCTCTAAACCCCATGGGGGGCAGGGAAGACACAAAGATGGCATGGATGTCAGGGCGGTATGCAAATACAGGTCTCTAATCCTATCAGGAATGCTTAGGGTGTTAATTTGACTATCTGTCACAGCTCATAAGTCTGCTTGGGGGCAAAGCCACTCGGCTGCCTGACAGCACCCAGCCAGACTCCTTCAGACACTGGCAGTGTGAGTAAAGCAGCTGCGGGTCATGCCTCAGTAAAGTCCAATAGAGAGCTTTGTCTGTGGAGGACTGAAAAGCAGCTTCTCACATTTGGATACAATAGAACAAAGCAGTGGGAAATCTGAATGTCTGATTATGCAGACTGGTGGTCTTCCCGATTCCCCTCCTGCCGGCTGAGCCATGGAGCCTCATTGGCTCACGATTCTTTGTACACAGATGGATCTGTCTTGCTCCCAAACAACTGCCTGCACAGACTCCCGTTGGATTAGCTTGTTTAATCCCTGTCTACAAATACAAACTGACTATATTCACTTCCATTGGATTCTGCTAAGTCTTCTTATATTAAAATCTATTGAACTTCAGTTGGGTCATTTCTTCCTAGATCCTTTCTCCTTTTATTCAGAAACATTCTCCTTTTTTCTGAAACAGAACATCTCACAAGAAGAGTTTTCCCTGTTGACAAGTATGTGGAGTCGAAACTGTCAACAATAGTCAGTTTCAGCCTCTGGATTACAGCTTCATCCAGTATCCATCTGTTCTTCAAATCGGTTTAAAATACTATGATCAGGGATTCTGAATAAAAACATCCTTTGGAGTGTCTGGCTGTGGGAGTGGTTCCTGAAAAGAAAAGCAGTCACTGCTCATGATCTGAGATTGCAAGTACCAGAAACACTAGGGAGAGACGCACTCCTCCTGCACTCCTGTGGGGTACAGACAGCCAGTGACATTCCCACAGATTCCTGAGTGACAGAAGTGCAACACTTTTAGAATAAACAGTTTCTGAACATAATGGATTTGTTCCAATAACATAGCAGAAAAGGAATCAGAAAAAACTCTGCTTATCAGATTTGGACCTTGAATTTCTTCAGCTCTTGAGTCCTAGTGCCCTCATCTGGAAGATGGGTATCTTCCATGTGGAATTATCTATATAGTATAGGGATTTCATTAATGTTAATTGTGCTTATTAATATAAGAAATAGTGGATTAGAGAAATAACTGTGATTATTAATATTATTATTAGTGGTGAATTTTAAAAATGAAAACTTCAATTATTGATATTACTGCTGGTAGAGGATCTGATGCTTATGTTATTATTACTGTGGTACCACTATTAGCTATTGCTCTTTCTGTACAGCAATGAGTAGATGTTTTACAAGAACTGAGTGATCATTCATATAAGCTCACTCACTCACTTAACAAGTGTTTATTGAGTTCTATCTGTATACCAGACATTGTTCTATGCACTAGGGGTACATTAGTGGAATCCATCTTTGTGAAGTTCTCATTTTAGTTGTATGTGAGAGACTGTAGCATGTGTAATAAGTAAGTAAATCATATGGCTTTTTTCAATGCAGAGGACTGACTCCAGAGCCACACGCACAGATGCTAGGCAGATATTCTACCTTTGAGCTATACCTCCTATACTGAATTTACAATGGGGTTAATGAGTCTATAGGGAAAATAAAGCAGGGTAAGGACCGTGATGACCTATGGGAAATGATACACTAGCATTTAAAATAAGGTGGTGCAAAAAAAAAATCTTAAAAAAAAAGGTGGGGGGCTGGGGATTTAGCTCAGCGACATAAGCGCCTGCCTTGCAAGTGCGCAGTTGTGAATTTGATCCCCGGTACCGATTAAAAAAAAAAAAAAGGTGGTGCTCAAAGTGTGAAGGTGACATTCAAACAGCTGTGAAGGCAGCCGAACAGCAGGCAGGGGGCTGCTGGGGGAGGAGCACTGTAAGCACAGAAACAGCAACTATGAAGGCCCTTGGGGAGGCCTGTCTTATGTGTGCTGACGACTGAAGTGGCCAGAGCAAAGTTGGAGTGGGAATGGTGTCACAGGGATGCAGAAACAGGCCACACAGGGTCAAGCTAGGAATTTTACAGACTTTAGCTTTTTACTATAAGCAAAATGGAGAGCCAAATGCAGGGTTTTGATCAAACGGAGTAATGTGGTTTGATTTAATCTTCATTCAGCAAGATCATTCTGGACCCTTAGGTGAAAACAGACTATGGGAGCTGGGAGACGTGGATGATGGAGAAGGGTGAAAAAGAGACTAGTGTATTTATTGAGTGTGGGATGTTAAAGACAAAGAGTGATAACCCAAGGTTTTTATTTTGAGTAATGGGAGGGCTGGACTGTCATTAAGTAGAAAGGGAAGAGCAAGTTGGTAGAAAAGATTGGTTTGGTTTTGGCCACATTTTTGCAGATTTAGAGCTAAAAATCTAGAACCCTTAAGAGACTCAAGTCTCATCCTTAAAGAAATTTTATTTTTAGATCAATGCACATAGTATAAATTCTAAGTTCAATGAATGTAGAAAGTGGAAAGTTAGCTTTTGGCTTATCCCTTTATCTTTGGCCCCTAGATCTCATGCTCCGATTAGTACCACTTATTTGCATTCTTCCAAAATAAGCAACATACAAACAAGCCTATATGTTAATATTTGTATATTAATATTTCACATTGGTAACATACTCTGCACACATTTGAATCTTGTCCCCCCTACACCCAACTCAAAAATCTATCATGGCAGAACTGCTAACAGTCTCACTGTTGGAATGTCTACTTTGTATGCTTTAATTTTGTAACTTGAACAGCTATTTCCAGTGGTGAGAGTATGTAACATATCCAGTGGCAATTTCTTAGTGTTTTTCTTTTATTTGTTGTTGTTGTTTTAGTATTTTTTGTTGTTTTTGTTCTTTTCTTTTTTTCCCTTTGGAATTCTGTATTGTTGCTACCATTTTTCTGTTTTGTCTGGTTTTTTTTTTTTCTCTTTAAGTAAAATTTTAAAAAAAATCTATCTTGATCAGTACCCAGAGAATTGGTTTATTCATGATTCCAATTTTCTGGTGTATGAATGCACTATGCTTAACAATCCTATACTGATAGGGAGTTGTGCTATCTGTATCTTTTTAAATAATACTGTGATATATTTCCTGGTCATGGGTCCTTTTACTCAGAAAGGTATTGTTCATTTTTCCTGTAGAGATTTTCCCCCCAAATGATATGCAAGGTATTTTGTCACGGTGCTGGTAGGTAGGACTGCAGCGGTTGTTACAATATTAGCATATTTCTGTAAACACTGATAACTAGCTGCTCCCCCCACCCCATGTGCTCTTCCCTAACATCTCAAAAGCTCTAGTAACCCCAAAATCCAGGTAGGGCTAACCCCAAGCAGAAGAGGGAGCAGTGAGTCTGTTCTGATGAGTCACTGCCTGGGTGTTAAGTATTTTGAATATCATTTCTTCATTTTTATTCATATGAGATAAAAAAATTACATAATTGTAAATTTGCATTTCTCTTCTATAAATACCTTTTTCTTTTCTTCTTTTTATAGGGCAGGTGTTGGGGATTGACTGGTGGATGTTAGGCAAGTGCTTTACCTTTGACCTACGCCCTCAGCCTAATGCCATTTTTATTATTATTTTTTTCTGTGTAGTTAAGTTTCTACTGGGTTGCTTATGTTTTGTGTCTTGTTTTTGAAGAGGTTTTTATATGCTAGACAATGAACTTCTTATCTACTGCAAACATTTTTGACAGTTTGGAACTTACCCAGGTATTTTAAATTTTTGTAAAGTTGAATTTGTATTTTCTTTCACAGCTCTTGAGTTTTGTGTTATATTTAGGCCTTCATTATATCAAGATGGTTTATTCTTGTAGTTTTAGTTTCATGTTCTCTTACTACATAATTTGCTCATCTAAAGTATATTTTGATGTAAGGAATAAGGTTTTGGCCCAGTCCTTTACTATTATTGTTTTCAAGCTCACAGTATGTGGCGTTTCCAGAGGATCTAACCAGGCCTGGTCCTGCATGGCTTTCAAGATCAGAGGAAATAAGTGCACTGAAGCTGGTGTGGTCAGAGATCGGTCCAATGTTACTTTTTCCCGGAGGTCCCAGTTGTTGCAACACTGTCATCTATCCCACAATTACGTGACATTAATATATCACTGCCTTTGTCAGGTTAGGCTGCCTGACCTAGACAGGGGGACTTTATTTTCTCAGTGGATTGGAGTGCCAGCACAGCAGGGCTCTGCTGAGGCCTCTCTTCCTGGCTTGCAGGTGGCTGCTTTCTCATTGTGTTCTCACGTGGCAGGCACCCAGGAGGAAGGTTCTCTCTTTTCACTAATCTCAGCATGAGGGCCACTCTCATGACCTAACCTAACTCTAGTTACCCCCCAGAGGCTGCATCTCTGGATACCATCACACTGGGGGCATGGCTTCATGTCAGTTTTGTTGTTGAGACAGGGTCTCATCATGTAATGGTCTTCCCATCTCAGCCTCCTCAGCTGCTGAGAATGCACAGGGCATCCAGTTCATCACATGAATTTTAAGAGAAAACAATTCTGTTCATAGCAACCACCTATATCACAGTCAATTTGAGAACTTGAGACCATTTCTTCCATTCTGTTGATTAGTCTATTTGCAGGTATTACTGTTTAATAACAGTAACCTTAAAATATTTTAATATGCAATATGGCTGGCATCCTCTTAGGAAGTGCTTTTTCAGATAGTTTTCATGAAAATCCTTTTATGTTCATTTTACTCATTCGGGTTTTTTGTTTTTTACTAGGGGTTGACTCCAGGGGCTTCGCACTGAATTACATCTCCAGCCCATGTTTTGAGACAGGTTCTCACTAAGGTATCAAGTTGCCCAGGTCGGGTTTTCTCAGAGCCCCTATGCCCTGGCCTCTCAGAGTGTGGGATTACAGGTATTGCCACCATGCCTGGTGATGGATAGTTTTCATTGTGACAGTACAGTTTTTGTACTTTCCCACCTTCTTCCTCCAATGGGTAAGTCATTAGGTAATAGTAAATATACATATTAATTTAGAAATATAACTGCTATAAAACTGAATCTTTCTGTCCAAGAATAGCATAGGTATTCTATTTGTACCAGTTTTATTGTCTCTAGGTAATATTAAATTTTATTGTTAAATTTATTCTTACATATTATATTATTACAAATGGGATCTTTTCTACCAGGACCCTAGAAGGCAGAGGCAAGGAGGACTACAGTTTTGAGTCCAGCTTGGGCAACTTCTTGACTTAGTGAGATACTGTCTCAACAGACAAAAATAAAAACAAAAATAAATAAAAATTGGGGCTCAGTGTGAAGGACCTAGGCTCAATCCCTACTACCAAAGGAAAAAACAAAATTCTCTATATCTTAAAATTCCATTTTATGTATATTATTTTTATTAATTTATACCTGTCAACTTACTGAATTTTGTTATTTCTTTTTCTTTCTTTTTTTTTTTTTGGTACCGGGATGGAACTCATGACCTCAAGCTTGCCAGGCAGGCGCTTGTGCTGCTGAGCTACATCCCTGGCCCTCAATATTTTTTTTTTAGTTTTAAAATTAAAAGTAACTTTATTTTCTTTCAAAATTTTTAATGTTTTTCACTAATAACATTAGCTAGTATTTACAGAACTATATTAAACAGGGATATGGCTAAGTCTCACCTGGTTCTTGACTCAAGAAACATCTCTAATATCCCTCCATGTGAAGTTGATTTAATGTACATGACATCTGGAGAGCTCTACGCTTGTTGTGCATATATATATATATATATATATATATATATGCATATAAATACATATGACTTTATCATTGTCTTTTCAGAATCCAAGGAAATTATTACTTGTGCCTTGTCAACTGTTGAATTACAGTATTTTCTAAAATTGAGCCCTTCTTGATTTTTTGATATAAACTCCAATATGTATTATTTTTCAAAAACAAATTTAACATTTTCATTATCCCTAAATTCTCTCCTGCCTATCTGCAGGTAATCTCTATCTTGCTACTGCTATCCTTTAAATGTTCTGTTGGATTTTGTTTGCTTGCTTGCAATTAAAGACTCGGCATTAATATCCACTATTTTTCATATTACCTTATTGAAGTCTGATACCAATTTTATGCTGTATTTGAAAAACTGAACTGAATGTGGAAGCACATGCCTGTAAGCCCTGCTCCTTGGGAGGAAGGTCCCAAGTTCCAGGCCAGCTGGGGCAACTTGGTGCGATCCTATCTCAAAAATAGAAAGGGCTGGGGATGTAGTTCAGTGCAAGGGTATTTGCTTACTATGGCGGGATGGTGGTGAAAACTTCCCCCAATTTCTCCCATTTTAGAACAGCTTAAATAGCATTGGAGTTTTGTTTTGTTTTTTCAGAACTGACCCAGGAAACTCATCTGGGAACTGTCTAGCTTTTGACAGCATTCTTTTTAGGCATCTGGTTTACCTTTGATTTTTTCCTTCAGTCAGATTTTATTGGTACCTTTTAGATGTGTATAATGATCATACTCATCATAGGGAATTTGTACCTGTGCATAACTTCTTTCTCATTCTCCTCCCCTCCCTTCAACCCCTTCTCGCCTCCCCAGTTACAAAAGCTTTGTTCCCAATTTTTCCTTCTTTTCTCACATTTCTTACTTTTCCCTTTTTTCTCCCTTTTGTTCCCCTCCCCATTTGAACATTTTCTCCTCTTTCACAATATATAATACACATTTTGGTCCTTATTTACACTTTCAGTTTCTCACACAAGAGAAACAATGTGATATTTACATATGTGTACGATTTAGTTCACTTAAGGTATGGTTTCAAGGTGCATCCATCTACCTAGAAATGTCTCAAGCTTATTCTTCTTTATGGCAGAGTAGTACTCCATTCTATTAAAAAAAAACCCCACATCTTCTTTAATCATTCTTTGGTTGTGGGCATCGGGGCTGTTTCCAAGATTTGGCTATTACAAACTGTGCCACTATAAACATGGGTGTGCTTATGTCATTCTGGTATGATGTTCTGAATTCTTTTGGGAAAGTACCCAGAAGGTGAATAGTTGGGTCAAATGGGACCTCCAGTCCTAGTTTTTTGAGGAACCTTCAAACTGATTTTCAGTGGTAGCACCAGTTAGTTTTGCTCTTTTCTGAGGTTGGCTCTCACCATTTGTATTTCATTAAAATAGCACCTTAGATTTTAAAATAGTACTTTAGATTTTATATAAGGTAAGTTTCCAAAGTTATTTGCATGGAATTGAGCAAAGTTGTCCTTGACAGTTAACATTTCCTGTGTGGTTACTTCCCACTGTAGTTTTATATTTTGAGTTTCTTGACTTTTTTCTATTTCATTCTCTTAAGGATCAAATTTTGATCTTTTCTGCTTGGCAGTAGCTGTCAAACAAGCTAAGATGGGTGAGTGTAAGTAAATCCAGAACGTGTGAAGGAAACGATCTGATGTGACGCACTTTCTTCTGGGGTCCACCGCTGGCAGTATCACCAGCTCTGTGCTCTCCCCACCCCACCTGGCTTCAAGGCCAAGCACACAGTACACAGCTTCAAGGCCAAGAAAGATCCTGTCATATACAGGATTCATGTGCACTGTTGGCTGCAAATGCCTAGTGACTAAAGATGCAAGCCTGTTCATCATGTTAACCAGCTGAAGTTTGCACAAAGCCTTCATTCTGTTGCTGAGGAACAAGCTGGGTGTCCTGGTAGGGCTGAATTACGAACTCTTACTAGGTTGCTGAAGATTCTACACAGAAATTCTTAATGGCCCTCATTAAACCATTTCATAAAGGCAGAAAAAACCCTGACACCTAGTGGCTCACCAAGCCAGTCCATAAGCATGAGATGTGCCAACTAAAATCTGCAGGCTACAAGAGTCCTGGCCTTAATGGAAATGGTGGGATGTGCACCATTTCAGCACTCAGGAGGCTGAAGAAGGATCACTCTGAGTTCTAGACCAGTCTGAGTTAGTGACTTCAAGTGCAGCCTGAACTGCACAGTGAGGCCCTGTGCAGGGCCTCAAAAAACAAAAAACCAAAACCAAAAACCACCCCCCCCCCAAAGCCTGGCCTTGGAAAAAGCTGCAACTTCCACCATGGTTCTCACTAGGCAGCTGGAGAAGGTGCAATACTCTCCAGCTCCAGCTCCGTAATCTAAGTAATGTTTGTAAACATTACAACCTAATAATTTTGGGCTACCATGTTAAATAGTCTGCAGATTTCATGAATGATTTGTTACATTATGGAAGTGAAAGTGCAAACATGTTTGAAGATCACTGAGGATATACTGTATCTTTGTTTCTAGTAAGCTTTTTTAAATCTTTGCCTTGATTGTAATAGAGTTGTATGTACTTAAAACATCCTTTGTGGTATAATAGGTATAAACCAAATTCTTTTAAAAAGTGAAGTGTAGAACTATCCCTGTAGATTCCTTTGGCGCATGTAATGAAAACTACAGCTTCATTAGGGTGATGCAATGCTCTGCTTTTTCTTTACTTTAAAGTTTACTTTAAAGTGGCTGGTTTTCTGGTGCTCAGCAAGTATCAACTTGAAATTGTACTTTGCACAAAAAACCTGTAGGATGGGAAGAGGATACCTCAACATTATATAGTATCATGATCATACACAGAAAAATGTAAGCTCACCTACAGCTTGTTTTCAAATTTAATCCAATGTTCTATTTGTACAACTGCTGCTTCTGATAGAATGTTTCCAGTGTCACTATTTCACAGAAAAATAAACTTGCTGCAAGAGGTTTCTCTTACAAATTTAGTTTAACCCAAATAAAACTGCCTCTCCACAGTACCAAATAAGTTCACACAAAGTATGAAAACCCCGTGTCATTCATTCATTCATTTGGCTCCATGGAACTGAATTCTGAATATGATGCACAGTAGTGAGTCGTAGTGCTAACACTGGTGTGTTCTGAAACAGCTGGCTACTAAACAAACATTGGCCTTGAGGGTTGTAAACTAGTGATAAATACTGGGGTGGGAATCTGGTTAGTCAGTGGGCCATTCAATAAACTCCTTACTTTCATGATTACGAAGCCTCTAGGCACATGGGAAAAAGAATGACTGGCTATTTAAAGACATGGTTTTACTCAGCCCAACAAATCACCTTGGGTCAATTCGATTTATCCACTCCCATAAAAACACTAAGTGAGCTGGTGTCAGTCACTACAAATCCATGGTTTTCAAACTATATTGTCTATTGTTATTTTTCTCATTCTTGGTCAGACTACCTTCTAAATCCTTATTATTCCAGAGACTATCACTTTAGTATAACACATTTAATTGTTTTTGTTATGTCTTTTAGTAGACTAAGCTATTACTTCCCAGGGGAAATCTGAGTATGGAAAAAATACAAAAGAAATTGCCTATAAACTCATTCAAATTCTGGGTTTGGTGACTTACAGAGTAAGGGTCTGACTTTAATTGACACTTTCCCTGTACTGATTTTTACTTCTCCAGGGGCTTCAAATTAATTTCCAGAAAACATTACTTAACAGGCTCATAAACTCTAGAGACCCAAATTTCTTCTACAAAATGAACAAAAGGCCCATAACATTCTGATTGTGTATAGAAACCATTCAACTGAAGGGATAAATGTCTACTAAACTAAAATAGTATCCCCCCAAAAACAAGTTTTTGAATTTACTGATTCAATTGTTTTCTTATTCACTAGTCTCTTTTATTCTCTCCTTGTTTCTTCTTGGTTCTATCAGTAAATTATTCATTTAAATACTTATTTTTGTTTCCTTGTATCTTATTGTAAATGAAGTCAAACAGTTTGGACAAACTTTAGGTGACAAACTGTCAAACAGTTTGGACAAACTATTTACTAGTCTGCAACTTCAACTGTTTTCCATGTTTGAACCACAAGAACATCTTAAGCATCTCAGTGCTTAGGATATTGTTTGCTTTTTTTGTGGTAGTGGCATTGCAGTTTTTTTTTTTTTTTTTTAAACATCATCCAGCACTTGTATTTTTGACAGGGTCTTGCTAAATGTCTAAATTATCCAGACTGTTCAAACTCATGATCCTCTCATCTGAGCCTTTTCAGTAGCTGAGATTATAGGCATGTGCCACTGAAATGGCTTTTGTTTTGTTCAGCACTGTTTATAATTAAGCTTACTAAGGTTATCTTTGTAGCCTAATGCATGAGCACTTGGTGAAAAGTTTTACATACAACAGTTATTAGCTCTACATTATTGGATGTCTTTTTTGGATCTCTTTTAGCTGTTCTGACATATTAACCAGATTTTGCAGTACTTAGTGTGGATGAGGCACTATGTTATGATTGCCTTTCACATACTTGCTTTAACAGATCCATCAGACCTGCTTCCATAATAATTAAAAAACTGCTTGAGAACTATTTGAGTAATATTAAACTTGCTTTGACATGCAATTAGAGATTTCTAAAGACAATTCTGAATTTAGTTAATGAGATGCTTTGGTCCAGAGGGCTTCTTTTACAAGCTAAGGGGCATAGCTCCCCTAGTCTTTGCCATATATGTTCTAAGCCTTTTGTGAAATGCCAAATCAGCAAGTGGTATGGAGTGGCCTTTGGAATGTGTAGTGGATTACCTAATGGGCAACCGGTAGCACCCAGTTGAACTCAGTGTGGTGCTGGGTGTGGATGGTCCACCTGAAGATTGCTGCCTATAGTGTTAAGAGGAAACTAGAGGGGGGATGGTGTACTGTTGATCTGCTGGGAGAAGCTTGTCATACTGGCTTTCCTGATACATAAAGAAACTTATTTTGTATTTATTTATTTTTATCAGTACTGGGGATCGAACTCACAGCCACACCCTTGCAAGGCAAGTGCTTATGCCGCTGAGCTAAATCCCCAGCCCCTGGCTTTCCTGATATAAACTCACCTGTCACTGTTAGAGGACCTTGGGTCCTCGCTGCCACTGAGAATGGATGTGGTTCTTTTTAGGGGAGGGTCTGGTCCTTGAATGTTGCTTCCTGGCTTGAGTGCAAATTTCTCAGCCTCCTGGTACAGACCCTTCATCCCACTGATGCAGACTTCCTAGCTTCCACCTGTGGCACTTGGGCCTTCCCAGTGCAGATCCCTCAAACAGACTTGCATGAGACATTGGTATGGGTTCCAGGGCTCCAGCTAACTCATGCAGGACACTGCCCTGAGCGCCACTCCATCAGCTGGGTTCTCTGGATGTCTCGTATATGCAAGGATCTACTTCACTCTTCTGCATTTCACTTTCTGGGTGAGTACTACAAAATAATCCCCTGAATTACATGTCTTGTATTAAATCTATTCCCACAACACATAGGGAGAAAAGGAAGCCAGCAGATAGATGCTCGCTTCATGGGCCCTGGAAACTTACTGTTTCAAAAGATCGAAAGGGATAGGAATATAGCTCAGTGTGAAGGCCCTCAGTTCAATCTCTTAATACAAAAAGAAAAAATCTGTACTGAAAAATTACTGTGTGCCAGATAAGCTAGGTTCTAGGTCTTTGGCATACAAAGCAGGTATCCTTAAACCTTTCAAATTATCTGTGAAGATCAGGTTTTCTCCTTCATTCTCAATTTATTGCAGAGTAGTATTTGTGTAAAATAAAAACACAATAGCAACATCGAATCGTTAAAGTTTATTGTCACCTTTTTAACGGCAATGCTGGGGTCTAAATCCAGGGGTTTGTGCATACTAGGCAAGTGCTCTTCTACTGAGTTATGTATTTCCAGCCCACTTTATTTTCTGTATTCATCTCCACATGGGCTGGTAATATAGTGTGCATCATCTGCAGACTGCTTTCATGGAGTATTCCTCTACACACTAGTAGACTATTCTGGAACTCTGTGGATATTTGTGTTACAGGGATGAGAACTGTGAGCAGATGACAGAGCAGAGAAGGCATGGTGGCCTATATGTGAAGAGCAAGAAATTCTTGTTATGGCTTCTGTCTAGGTGTCCTCCCCCCAAGCCTCATGCAGCCATAGGCAGCCAGATTTTAAATGTGTGACGCTGGGATTGATTCATGGTGTAATGACTGGATTAAAGGTGTCAATCTACCTGCCCTAAGTAGCATGGATAAAAATATGGGATAGAAAGAGCTGTGGTTGTCCCTTATTGCTGTGCTCTCTTCTACCTGCCATGAACTATTTCTCCTCTGCAGTGCCTGTTGGCCATGCCACTCTGCCTTGGAGTTAGCTGACTATGGACTTAAAACTTCTACAAACTGTGAGCTAAAGAAACCTTTCCTCTTAACTTTGGGGTGTGAGGTATTTTGTCTCAGCAATGAGAAAATAACTAAGACAGGTTTAATTAAGTATTTTAGGTCATGGTCTGCCTGAGCTAATTAAGCACAAAGGAATGTATATGAGGACTCAGGAGACAGTGAATGGCCATTCTGTACAGAATTATGACAATTTTATTGAAGTTGGGGTACCACTATTTGTTTCTTCTGTTACTCTAGTCCTCTAATAGGACAGGACAGTAGATTAAAGGCACAGTCAGGAATACTAATCATAAGAACTTTGGGAAATTTATTTGCACGTTTTCTTGCCTTATTAACCTGCAAACAACTGGATTACATCATATATTGGCATGCATGTTTAAGAAACAGCAAGTAAATACTTCAACATTATCTTAAATGAAGCAGAAAGATAAAGCTGCTGAAATGTACTTCAAAGCCAGACTTACGTTTGCATCATGATTCTCTTACTATGCAAAACAGAGAACTAGTCACACACAAGGACACTTTAGCATAATGAAATATAAAATATATACACTGCTACACTTTAAGAATAAAATATACCACTAACTTTGAGATTTGGAAACTGATTGAAAATGTTTTTATATGACATAGAAAACAAAAATATATTTCTCTTTATAAAGTTAAGAAAACTGATTTCCAGGAATGAATTTTAAAAGTTAATGAGAAGTTATGTTGGACAGTCTAAATGTCTAACAGCATCTTATACTACCTTTCACCTTAAAGTATCTGAGTAACCATGGCCACAACATTCAATAATTCAAACTTTAAATTGCACACTTTATCACGACTAGACTCAGAACTATGTTTTTTTTTTACCCCTGCAAATGTGGCTTATTATTATCTCAATCTATCCCTCAAGGACCATTTGATGCATTTATACTATTCCAGTAATTACCATGCTTACTCAGAAAAACAAGTGAATAGTTTATTTAAAATTAAATGAGGGTATGGAATGTAATACAGTACTAGTAAGACATTTAAGATGGGCATAATGGTACTATGCACACAAAAAATGAAATACCACTTGAACAAAAAATCACAAAAGAAAAAGCAATTCCATAATTTTAAAGGTCTTTCATGCAAAGCACTAAAAGAATAACCTCCAACCCCAGCCACCTAATAAATGAAAAGCTACCTGAAAATATTGTCATGCTAACATACTAACTACAATGTAATCATTCATGGAAAAACAACACATTAAATAAGCAATGGATTAGGTAACACAGTTGCAAATTTGTAAGCTATTAGACTACAATGATTTCAGATGACAAGTGCAGATTCACTCGGGGGTAATATGGGATAAATGTTGAGAGATAAGATATGTAAATATAAATTCCATTAATTCACTTCATCATCTTCTAATTATAAAACTTAGAAGCTTAGAGAACCTGAAAAAATGTATATAAAACTTGGCATATTCCATTTGTGTTCCAAGAAATGACTGTAGCATCATATTTGCAATTAGTAAAGAGCTATATAAAAGTACTTCAAGGTCAGAATTTGACTTCTTAAATAACAATCACAATTTCTAACATAGAAACAACTTCAGAAATGCATTTCTTTGATTTAACTCTCATTCAGCACTCTATGTACAATTAAGGGGTTACAGACTGAATAAAACGTGAAACAAAGGTGAATTTACACAGCATGTAAAGTCTCACTTACAAAGTGGGTAAAAATCTTTTCTTGACTTTGGATGGAGCTGCAGCCAACAAGTGCTTACCAAGATACTTGAGTATGCTTCACGGCATACATAGCTTTACATTAGTAAACAGGAATGACATTTCAAGGGATAGTTATTTCCTCCACAGCTGCCAAACTGAACATAAGCCTGGTCACTGTGTGGAGCACAAACTGAAAGCATATTTCCAACTGGGAAGAACATGAGGGAGGGGCAACTCAGTAGTCTCACTGCACTTGCCCATTCAGGAGGCCATGTAAGATCTTGAGACACCTACATTTATGATTTTTGGTTGAGTTTACCCATGGTGTGCAAACTGGCTATAAATATAATAGTACAATCAAGGAAAAAAAAAAAAGAATAGATACCCAGTTCCATTTATTATTTTTTTCCCCTGTTTTAGACTTAAGGTAATTAAAACCAATTGGGGAATTATCTTCCCAACTCTGAAATTTAACTTTCTATTTACATTACATGTGAAGAACACCATAATGTTCAAAAGCAGTCTCTAAAAAATAGAAGCACTAATTTTCACAGAATGAAAAAACTTCAGAACGAACTCTTTATAGTGTTTGAGGTCAGAAAAGAAGCTTCTTTAGTAATCAGGACCTATCATAACTTTAGAGAGCTCTTTGGAATGTGTGTTTCACACATACAAAAGTATCACAAATTAAATCCCCAGAGTATTCATAACCTTTCTTAAATGACAAAAGATTTCTAGTGAGAGATAAGTGGTTCCAGCAACAAATTAATCCAATAATTCAACTTTTCCCAATGAAGTCTCTACTAACGCCATAGCCTTTGGAATCAAATATACAGGTCAATCAGGATGATGCAAGGTGAAGTACAGAAGAGTAATACATATGAAAAAAATTTTGTAAACTGCTGCAGTTCTAAAATAGTAAACTTATATTACAAAGGAAAGTAAATAAATATCGGGCTAGTACAAAAGCTCTTATTTACAGTTTTACAAATGAATTTGTGTTCAGTGTAATGCCGTGTTTTAAAGAACACAGTACTGTATTAGTAAAGTGAGTTCTATTGAGGGCATGGAGGGAAATGAGTTCCATTAGAATCACTGCATAATGTATAAAAGATTCAAGTTAACTCTTAATAATTTAGTACAGACAAACCCAGTTTAACCTGGAATGGCATCTGTTAAAGTGCTGAAAAACAGGAAATATTTAGAAAACACTGTACACTACTAAAGCTTTATCAAGTCAGAATGTTTAACTTCTTTCACATTTTTTATCCTTTTGCCACAGGCCTATGGGCAAGATGCATTTTTTTCAGTAAAGAAGTAAAACTTTGAGGCCATAGTTACTTCAGTGACTTTAGGTTTTCTGGAATTAGTTTCCTAAAGCAACTATTTATCCATCAACGGTACCTTCGGGCCTCACAATCTGGTAAGTAATTAAATATTCAGGATAAGCCTGGAAAAGAAAGATTAATTCAAATATTGGTTAATACATTTCTTTGAAAGGTAAGGAGACCTTCTGTACAGATTCCTAATCTTTAAGAAGTAGGTTCTAAATTAGAGCTATGTAACTGTCCAGAGGCATTTTCCCAAAACATCCTTGACTCCAATCTTTCAGATTCTGTCCCAAGGTCTAGGATGAGTATTAAATACATGTCTGTTTTTAGTAACTAGGTGATTCTGATACCAACCCTCATCCTTGCCCCAACTCAGAAAGCTACTCTAGAACAGCTTTTCACTGGTTCCTTGCCACAAAGAACAGGACAGAATATCTTTTCGCTACAGATTAACGATTAAAACTAGGATTCTAATGAATTATATTTTATAGATGCTTAAAAAAGAAAGAAATCTAGTGCAACTGCCAAAATATGAATAGGATATATCAATAGTACTTTTTCTGATTCTGACAATTTTAAGAGAACATTCTTATTTTACTGTATTAGTAATTTTTCAAATCTGAAGTGATTTCCAAGTTAAAAACAAAAAAACCCAGTTCATAAGAGAATATCCCTTAACAACTTAAGAGATCAGTAAGAAGTTAAAAGTATGGCTTTACCATATTTTTGAAGATGAACAAATAAAATCAGATTACCTGTTCTCCTCTATAAATAACATACTCAGCTAATGCTAGGCCATTTACACTGGGCCGACCAGTGACTGAGTGATGACCTGGAGGAGAATGTGCCATTTTCATGGCACTGAACTGCAGGAAAGACTTTCCCAAGGTTACCCGGCAAAAGAGCAGCTGCCTATAACACAAAAAACAAATTTCATACACAAGCATAAACACTATTTGTGTAAAGTATGTTAAGTTTCAAAAATACATTTATAGACAGTTATGATTGTTTTTATCATTCCACCCTCAAAAGAACCTTGTAAAATTGTCTTCTATTACTCCTATTCATGGAATTGTCAACTGAGTTAATTCTTATTTTAACTACAAAACTTGCAAATTTAACTACAGAGATGCAGACTCTACCACCTTAGCTATATCTCAGTGAAAACACAAATCATGGCCCAACTGCAAAGGAGCAGGTTTAAGAGCTTCCGTGAAGTGGCTTGCAAAGCTGGACATTTAGTCAATTAAGTCCAGTGGATTCTACCTTCAAAATATATTTCTAACCCATTTGCCTCTAACTGCTACCATTAAATCCTAACCAACAAAATTTTCATCTGAATTTTAGTATCAGTTGCTATCCAGACTTCTTGTTTCTACTCTAATTCCTGTCCAAAACATTTTCCATCCAAGCAATCAGTGATTAAAACAAATGTTAATCAGGCCACATCACTTTTCTAGTCAAAACCTTTTAGAGGCTGCTCACTGTACTTAAATCCAAATTTTTTCAATGGCTCCAGTTCCTCCACTCTGATCTTACATTCATTAGGCCCCAGGCACAGTCATTTTTCTTCTTCATAAAGGCTAAACTGCCTTTCCTGATAGATTCCTATAGTTTAACATTTGGAATAGTATCTCTTTACCACTAGACGTCAACTAGCTCACATCTACTAATTTTTCAGAGTTTATTTGAAATGTTACTTCCTCAGATACAGCATTCCTTACCAACAGTTGAAAAAGATTATTATCCCACTCTCCTCAGGCATGTGATTGACTTTCATTGTACCCAAAGAACCTTTTAGTATTACTTTACTGTTTCTTTTTAGAACAAAATCAGTTTTCAGTGGATCAGCTGATATATTTTCCAAAGGAGATACCCTTTTTTTTTTAAACTCTAAATTTGCCTTTTGAAGACTTAGCATTTCTAATATATTTTCTTTCTTTCTTTTTTTAAAAATTATTTTAAAGGGGCTTTTTTCGGTCTTTTTTTTTTTTTTTTTAAACTATTTTCTTTTTTGGTACTGGGAACCGAACTCAGGGCCTCGTGCTTGCCAGGCAGGCACTGCACTGCTGAGCTACACCCCTGGCCCTTTATTATTTTAAAGAGGGTAAAATTAAACACAACAAAACAGAACATAAGAAAGTAATGTAAGAGATATAAATTTCAAAGCAAGACAACCAGAGATCTTCCCTATCTATCATATTGTCTCTTGTTTTCTTCCAAATAGTTGTCCATATCTTCACATACAGAGAATTCATACAAAACAACCTAGTATAAAACTGACCCAAACAGGGTGATAAAGGCATTTTAGGTCTTCAAAACCAGACAATAGGGAAGTCAACAATGGCTGTCATAGTGTCCCTCATTCTCTTCAAAATAGTTTTCCATACCTTCACGTATGTTGAACTTAAACAAAACAAAATAGACCAAAATCGCTCTGAGCAAATAATAACTAGTACTCCTGGATTTCGTATCATGATACTACGGAATCAGCACTGGGTATTGTACTGCCTCTTTTTCTTCAAAGTAGTTATTCATTTCATCATGTGTTATATAGTTGGTTCTCGTAAACTGTTTATAAGCTCTACACATGCATGAGTCTCTACATGTATATCTATCATTTCTGTATTAGAGGGAAAAACAAAACAAAGCAAGATAAAACAAAACCATTGCTAGAAAAGCATGAAGCAAAAAAGTCACATAAAACCACAATACAACAGTTCTCATAAACTGTTTATAATTCTCATAAACTGTTTATAATTTCTACACAGGCATGAGTCTCTACTTCTAATATACTTTCTATTATATTCGCAATCAGTCCTATGATAACCCAGAATATAGCAACCTTAAATTAATAAACATTTCTAGACAACTAAGCATTCTGTTCCAAAAACAGTATAGGTGAGTGGTGATAAATCTATGGCATGCACGTTATCATGTTTTTAAGACAAAACATGTTAATGTACAAGTTGTTTTTTCTGAACTAAAACCTCAATATTTAGGTTTAATTGCAGTGCTGGTACTTTTCGATATAAGTAGGCTTTGGGTTGTATTTTTGGGTGCTTGATCTCTAAAAGGTTCGCCATCACTGGTATAGGGGATACACCAGAATATCGTTTAGTACTAATAATCAGAACTATCTAGCCTTTAGACTGCCTAAAAAAAAGCATTTAGGGGATTTAGCTCAGTGGCATAAGCACCTGTCTTGCAAAGACACGGTTGTGAGTTCAATCCCTGGTACCAACAAAACAAAAAAGTATTTATGTCATTTGGGAAATTTTAAGACTACATAAATTACCAGTCTAATTTATGATCTTGTTTCTCTCCAAGACTGCAGTTCATCACCTTGACACTGTTTTAAGATCAGCTGAGGAGGATACTGTTAATAGTGTATCAGGATTTAAAACCCATGTTATTCTCACCGCTATGTTTAGATGGATTATATTCTATTCCAGTTTGTCTACTTGTACTAGATTTGAGGGCACAGACTGAAAATTGCAGGACATAGTACAGTAATCATCCTTAATTTCCTATTAACTTAATATGAAGCCCTTTATAACTTAACACTGTCTTATTATGACTGATCTTATTTGAATCTGGTTTGTTAAGATTGCTGTTTTGTCTTGACTGATTTTATTAAAATCTGTTATGATTGATAGTATCAAGTCTGAGAGTATAGGCAACTACTCTGAAGACGACAAGATTCATTAGGATACCTACACTCTGGTTTGACTATTACATGCTTTTGAAGTCTTGTAATGTCTCCAACATTTTGTTTTTATTAATATTGTTATGTACTGCTATGTTCAATTATACTATGCCTGATGATATAGACAATTCTATTGAAGACAACAAGAGACATCATAGTAACCACTGTAGATCACCTTGTATTGTGGTTTTATGACTTTCTCATTTCATGTTTTTCTAGGAATTTGTTTTGTTTTGTCTTGCTTCGTTTTGTTTTCCCCTCTAATACAGAAACGATAGATATACATGTAGAGACTCATGCATGCGTAGAACTTACAGTTTATAAGAACTGATTATATAATGCATGATGAAAGGAACTACTACTTTGAAAAGAGACACTACAGTACCCAGTGCTGATTCCGTAGTGTCATGATGTGAAATCCAGCAATACTATTATTCTTTGTTCATAATGATTTTAGTCCATTTTGTTTTAATTTCAACATACATGAAGGTATGGACAGCTACTTTGAAGAGAATGAGAGACATTATGACAGCCATTGTTGACTTCCTTATTGTTTGGTCTTGAAGACCTAAAATGCCTTCATCAGCCTATTCGGATGTGTTTTGTAACTGTTGTTTCCTGTGCGTTCTCAGTATGTGAAGATATGGACAACTATTTGGAAGAAAACAAGCAACAATATGATACATACTGAAGATCTCTGGTTGTCTTGCTTTGAAGTATGTGTCTCTAACATTGCTTTCTTTTTTTTTTTAATCAGTACCGGGGATTGAACTCAGGAGCATGCGCTTGCAAGGCAAGTGCTCATACCGCTGAGCTAAATCCCTAGCCTCTTACATTGCTTTCTTTTGTTCTGTTTTGTTGTATTTAATTTTACCCTCTTAAAAAAAAAAGTAAAATCAGCTGGAAAGGTTTTGCAAATCCTAATGCCCATATTGTATCAGGGACCAACTACATGAGAGTTTCTGAAAGTGGAACACAGGCAGAAGTTTTTAAAGCTCCCCAAATGATTCCAGTGTGCTGGCAACACTGAAAAGTACTGCTGCTCTATGGTTTTCCTCTAGATCAGTGTTCAGAAGCACATCATCACCTGGAAACGTGGTGGAAACCAAACTCTTTGGCCCCATCCTAGTCCTATTCAATCAGCAACTCAGAAGGCAAAAGTCTAGCAACTTGTGTTTTAACAGGTTTTCTAGGTAATTCTAACATATGTGAAGGTTTTATATCTGCAGTGCCTTAACTGTGAAATAAATCTCAGCAATTAATTTTACCTCATTTTTCAAGTAACAGATGATTATTTTATGATGATTTTATAAATTAGGTCCAAATTATTTGAATGATTTTAACTAGTGAGTTAGAACAGGTAACTAAAAGTGAGAATAAAGTATAAAGTAGTTATTTAATATTTATTTGCTTTCTAAAGGGAATGAGAATGTTTCAATTGTATCTCTTCTAGTAGTACTGTTACAAACTAAAGATTAGGATTATGTTTTAATTGTATCTCTTCCAGTAGTACTGTTACAAACTGAAGATTAGGATTGTATCACAGTGGGAGGCTGTCTCAGGCATTACCATGAACAGATTAGACTTGGAAATTGAATGATGGTGATATAACTTGCAGTGCTGGGACTGAACCCAGGGTCTTATACATGCTTAACAAGTGCTGAAACACACAGCTACATCTCCAGTCTCCATTTTTTTTTAAGAGTCCACAGTCCAATAATGTTCAAGGGCTACAATAAAGTTTCTTTCATGCCCAATGTTATTTTCAACTCAGTATTTTTTTTTAGTATATGTGTTGTCGAAGCAAGCCAAGCTTAACCTTTT
>PVJX010006199.1:27578-68429 GCA_004027295.1 Dolichotis patagonum
AAAAAAAAAAAAAAAAAAAAAAAAAAAAAAAAAAAGAAAAAAAGGGCTGGGGATTTAGCTCAGTGGTATAAGCACCTGCTTGGCAAGTGCAAGGTCCTGAGTTCAATCTCCGGCACCAAAACAAACAAAAAACAACAAAAAAGCAGGATATCATAAAGGGAGTCCTTTCGTAAGGGGCAAAAATGAGATTTTTTCTTCTAAAAGCAGACAAATGATAAATCTTTAAAATCTTTAACCTAAAGAATTCATTATTATCCTAATATCCAGCATAATTCTAAATTTGAATGTTAGACAAGGGATTAATTATTATTGGGTTATTAAAAATAATACTTGGATTTTAGGAATCTTAGCCTTTCAAGGATGTATTTTACCTAAACAGTCCATAAAGCCATGTTGATGAAATACTGGGCTGGAAGATTAGGCTCTTCTATGAAAGTTACTCACAGTTTTAGGTTTTGGAATCTTTAGTGTATGAGAACTTTTCACTCAATTATTACCTTAAGAATATTGTATCTGTTGAAGATGCCACCTGCATGACCTCCATCTCTGTGTTCTCGGACTGTACTCTGCATCTGATGGAAAAACATATGTGCTTCAGTTCTTGTATCTTACCTAATTTGTAAGACATGGTTATTGATTCATTTTATCTACTTATTTGTTTCTTGACACAGGGCACTGCTATGTAGTTCAGGCTGGCCTCAAATTCATACTGATCTCCCCACCTCAGCTTCTTGAGTGCTGGGCTTATAGGCATGTGACACCATGCCCAGCCCTGATTATCTTTTTGAGAATACAAGACAGGCTTTAACATTTTTGTTGTTGAAAGCATACAAATTCTATAAAATCGTAAGTACTACTTTCTAGAGATGGCTGTCTGTCATCCTAAAAATAGAATTTAGGTGAAAATCATACAATGCAGACTAAAAGAGAAATGGGAATGTAAGGTGAAATAAACATCCAAAGCTAACCACTTGACACATTAAAAAGCAAAGTAATTTATGTTTGATTTTAGTAGTAAAACACAATTTGCATAGTTTCTTGGGTTTTAGAACTCTCACTAAACTTTGTACTTCTATGTTCAGTTCACACACATAAGGGAGATGTTCTTGGGGCATAAGTCTGGGTCCAATAGACCTATCTGGTACTTTTCTACTACAAATTTGAACCTCAGTATTGTAGTAGCTGGCTGTGCTTCTCAGAACCTTGCTTAGAGGGATACATGAAGCAGTCTATGTGTTTACCCACTTGGTATGACGAATGGAAAGAAATATGCACGTGTGCAAGAGTGTTAAAATGGGATTTGTACTTACCTTTATATGCTCTGGTTTTGTATGTGTTCAGCCAAGCATCACACTACTACAGGATTTGTTTAAAAAAAAAAAAAAGTTTTCCTTTTGATTTTTCTGGTAGGAGTAGCCCAATTAGGATAATGCCACATGAAAAATCAGATTTATAAGTTTCAGAAGAAGTAAAAAATGAACCAACAGATTACTCATGCATGGGTGAAGATGATCCATTACAGTAAAATGCATTGTTTTATAACAGAAGAGTGGTATGGATGTATGATGATGCTGATAATAATGACTCTGACACTGGCCATGTGAGCCTAAGTATCTGTGACAATGAAATGGAGCAAAAACTGCTAAGACACTGGGAATGCAGACCTTTTGATGCAGATGATCAAGAAACAGCAATGTCAGTACACCCTTGACTAGTCAAAATGTTGCAAAATGGCCACACAACCAAATGGAATGATCCACTGTTAGAACTAGGTCTGAAAATACAGTGAAGATCTTGGCAGGGGTGAAACTTATTGGACAGAATACTAGCACTGCTATTCAATGTTAGAAATGCTGCAGATGAGATGTAGCAGATGAAATGTAACAGATGAAATGCTGCAAGATGCAGTGAAATACACAATGGCTGAAATGCAAGTAAAATGTTCTATATGCACCAATAATTATATTCAAAAATATGATACCTCACTAGCTGAACTGAAAGCACTCAGAGGCCTGCTGTACTTAGCACAGATTTCTCATGATGATTGCAAGAATGTAAGGCTTATGAAAAAGCAATCAGTCAAAATATGGCATAAAAATTTATACCCTAGTAGATGCAAAAACTTATTCTCCTTTCACTTTAGACATTTATCCTGGAACTCAGCCATTAGGTCCTTATTTGCATAATAAAAAACTAAATGATGTGAATAGACTTGTTGCTCCCATCTCCCAAATTCATTGGAATGTGACATTTGACAGTTAGTTTACCAATTTCTAATTGATGTTACATTTGTTAAGAGAGCACAAGTTGACCAATGAAGGAACTGTATACAGGAGCAAAGCAGAAATTCCAAATGAAATGTTGCAATTTCAAAACAGAAAATTGTACAGTACAATTTTTGAATTTCAAAAAGACATATAATGGGCCTCACATATGGTAAAGAAAAGCAAACTGGTACTGCTGATGTCAACATTTCACCATGATGGAAATACTGATAGGGAAACTTCGACAAAACAGAAGTCTGAAATGAAAATTTTCAACAACAAAAGTGAAAATGGAATAAATGTTGTTGATGGGTTATGCAGCAACTGTGACATCACCTTACACAAAGCACTGGCAAATGGTTTTTACTCATCCTAAACATGCGTAGCACAAATAGTTTGATGCTTTAAAAAAAAAAAAAGTGGAGCATGGCAGGCTTCGGGGGCCTGCAAGAGGGAGACCCTGGCGTCTCTTGGGACTTGCCCCATGCGGGGACCTGGGGCTCTGGGAGAACAAGCAACTACCCCCTTCTTTGGTGAGCAGCTGTGAGTATGGCAGGCTTCAGCAGCTTGGAAGAGGGAGACCCTGGCGTCTCTTGGAACCTGCCCCATGCGGGGACCTGGGGTGCCGGGAGAATGGACATCTTGTGAGAGGTTGGCTATGTTGTTTTGTATGAATTCTCTGTATGCGAAGATATGGACAACCATTTGGAAAAAAACAAAGAGACAATATGATAGATAGTGAAGATCTCTGGTCGTCTAGCTTTGAGATTTATGTTTTCTTATGTCCCGTTCTCTTTTGTTGTGTTTAATTTTACCCCCCTTAAAATTAAAAAGAAAAACAAAAAAACACATTCAAGATATCACAGAGAAATTTTGTTAGAGGGCTGGGATTGGAACTCATACGAAATCATTTACAGCAGAGGAAAAAGAACATGTTTCTGTCCAAGGAACTACACAAAAAATTGTGGAGAATACTAGTGAATAGGAAGAACACAAGAGAATAGCAAAGTACAGCATCACAAGGATCTACTACAACAACAGCAAACCAAAAAAGACACCAACTATGCCCTACAAGGAAGTACAGGAAAACAAAACATGTGCTACCAGTGTAAGTGACACTTGTGTATGCAACATGCAGTTGTCATGTGTGGTGACTGTCTTGGGTGCGACAGCTGAAGCAAAGCTTGTTTCTGTGGTAGAGTTCTACTGGTATTTTCACTGTAGTTCATATAGGAATTTATTTGTGATGTTATCTTCTAGGTTTTCTAAGCAAGTACACAGCTGATGTGAAAATGTTGATGCCTATTCTAAATGCACAATACATATTAAACATTTAATAGTTCATTTTATTGATATTTTATGTTCCTATTAACTACACACTGTATAATAAAAACATGACAAAACAGCAAAACTATTGAGATGTCAAGTATGTCCTACAAAAAAGGCCAAAAAAGCAAAAGATGTGATGTCAATGTAAGTGAAGCATGTGGATGAAACATGCCACTGTCATGTGTGCAGACTGCCTTTGCTGTGATGACTGAAGATTTTTTTTTTTTGTAGAGTGCTATTGATATTTTCACTGTAGTTCACGTGGGAATTTATTTCTGATTTTTTTTAGACTTTGCACACCAAAAATCAATTGATGTTCAAAATTTTGATGTTTTATAAGCAATAAATATTAAGAACTTAGCACCTAATTTTTCTGTTATTTCTTCCAGTTAAGTACTCATTTAGTATAGTAAAACTCATAAAATTAAAATTAATAATTCATCCACAGAAATATTCTAAAGAATAAACCTGGGTCAGACAGACAGACCCAAGTTTATGCTCCAAGTTAAAAGTGTTCTTTAAAGTGGCAAAGTTGAGTGGAGTGGCACATGACTGTAATCTCAGCACTTGGGAGGCTGAGGCAGGAAGATTGTTGTGAGTTTGAAACCAACCTTGCCTACTGAGTTCAAGGCCAGTCTGAATTTCAGTGAGACCTAGGCTGTGGGTTCCATCTCCAATGCACACACACACACCAGTAAAGTGTAAGGAGGGCATCATCCAAAGATTTCAGTTAATTCAAGGGTTCTTTGGAAATAACACTAGAATAAAATTTTCCTGGACAAATAGTGTTTATACATTCTAACTCTTCTTGAAGCTTATAGAACCCCATGAAAGATGAGAACAACAGCACTTTCTCTCAAATGACATAAACCTCTTCTCCAACAACAGGATGCCATGTTAGATGTGTGCCTCCTGATTATGTTTGTAAGATAAAATGTAGGACGCCTCTTTAAATTTGAGTTTCAGATTAACAATTTTTTTTTAGTGTAAGTGTGTCACTATATGACTATGGTATGCTGTTTTCAATTCTTCTGGGAAAATATCCAGAAGGGGGATAGCTGGGTTGAATGAGACCTCCGATCCTAGTTTTGTGAAGTATCTGCACACTGATTTCCACAGTGGTTGCACCAGTCTACATTCCCACCAACAGTGCAGAAGGGTTCTTTTCTTCCCATAGCCCCGCCACCATTTGTTATTGGCTGATTTCTTGATGATAGTCATTCTTTGTGAAGTGAGATGGAATCTCAGTGTTGTTTTAATTTGCATTTCTAGAATGACTTAATGAAATTAAATATTTTTTGATATATCTTTTTGTCATTTGTATTTCTTCATCTGAGAAGTGCATATTGTATTTCTAGTGTAAAAAACTGAAAGTCAATTAAGACCCAAAATGTACAATAGACATTGTGAAAGTGAAAGGGGAAGAAACTTCTCAAAAGGAAAGAACAACTGGGATGTGAGAAGGAGAAAAGAAAGAAGGGAGAAGACTACACAAACACACACAAAATAATTATATTACTAATCTCTATTACTTCATTGCAAAAAATGTTTTGTGCTTTCCTTGATCAGTTTTTCATGCCTACACCTTATAAGCTGAGTAACAACTTTGAAGATAATAATCTGCAATATATTAACCATTGTTAATTTCCTATTATTTTGTTTTGAAATTCTGTATCAGTTTTTTTTAATAAAATAAAAAACATTAACAGGTTAAAAAATCATTCAATATTTGGGATATAGTTAGCCTAAAATTTTTTTATTTGAAATGCAAATTTAACTGGGTACCCTGCATTTTTATTTGTTAAATTTGCCAATACTATTTGTAAGATTTATTATTGCTATGGCAAATTTTATGTAAGTCATGCATTGCTCAGTGATGGGACTATATTCAGAGAAATATGTCACTGACTTTGCCACTAGCCAAACATCACAGAGTACTTATACAAAGACAGCTAGCTATGAGCCACAAGGCATTATGATTTTATGGGACCACCACTGTGCACATAGCTTGTCTTTGACCAAAATGTGATAATGTAGCACATGATTATGTATTTTTATGTATCTTAACATGCGATACAGTTTTTAGTATACCTAGTTTACTATATCTTAGTAAGTTTAACTTGAATCAAACCTTTACAATTAACTTTTAATTAACAAATTTAATGACACAATGAATAAATAACATCCAGGAACAGGAAAAAAAAATTCTGTGTCAGTATTACCTGTAGTGAACCACACAACCAGAATTAAGGTTTAGTGAGGGAGTACGCTCTAAACTTTAAAACCATACTGCATGTCTACCAATCTGGAAACTTGCAGAAAATTTAGGAACTGAATGAACAATACATTCAGGTAATCTATCTTTTCCATTTAAAGGATGCAAACATACCTCTTCCTCCACAGATTGAAACTCTTTATCATCAGGAGATAGATCTATGAGAATTGTTCCACTACCAGGATTATTCAAAGTCAAATATGGGTTAAGACCTACAAAACAAAATTTGAAGGTAAAAATGTTTTGCCAGTAAAACACAACCAAAAATAACTACTTGATTTATGGGATGCTTACTACCAAAGTTTTACTATTTTCTTTTTTTTTTTTTTTTTTTCAGTACTAGGAATCAAACTCAGGGCTTTCCGCTTGCCAGGCAGGCACTGCGCCACTGAGCTACATCCTTGGTCCTTATTAACAGATTTAAAAAACATTAAATTTTAGAATCATTCAGATTTACAGGATGGCTGAACGCATAGAGCATTCCAGGACACTCTCCACCCAACATCTCCTTCGGTTACATACTATATTTACATTTTACTTGAATTTCAGTAGTTTTGTCCCTTTTCCCTCCCGTGATCAATACTAGGATACCACACTGCATTCAGGCTACTAGTTTTTGATATGACAAGTTTTAAGGGTTTTGCAATAGTATTTCAGAAAATCTTTATTTCTTGTTCTTAATGTGTATATAACTCATTTTTTTTTCCTTGAAATTACTTCCTCTACTACCTTTTTTTCTTTTTCTTTTTTTTTTTTTAAGATACTGGGGATTGACTCCAGGGCCTGGTGTATACTACACAAGTTTTCTACCATGGTTACACCCCAAGCTGTTTTAAAATTTTTTACTTTGAAACAAGGTCTCATAAATTTCATAGGCTGGGCTTCAACTTATGATCTTCTTGCCTCAGCCTCCTGAGTAGCTGGAATTATGGTGATGCATCACCATGCTCAGTTTCTGTCCTTTAATTTCTGCAAGGTTGCCAAAGCCCTGCTGTTTTCTTAAGTAGGAGGCCACAGTGCTGAGTGAATGCACTGAGGTTTGCCACTGGAGATTAAGTGCACTATTATATGTAGTACCACTACCAAGTCAAGATTCTGAAGTCTTAGAGGAATGTTTGATTACAATGTGTTTAGGAATTATACAGATCATATGCAGTATTATAGAATAAAGGTAACAAATGCTTGACTAAGGTGTGTGCAACCTACCAAGATGTTTATCAATATGGAAAGACTACTAGTAATCTAGCGACTTAATGCACTGATTAATCAAACAAGATGAGACTTCCAGGTGACCCTCCGTATAGGCAGCTACTGGTTCCTCTGTGAATTAGGTTTAGGTATGGAATCTTGGCTTCAAATGAAGATGAAAATGGTGTTAACTTTATGTAGGAATGTGACCCTGATGTGTCAGAAAAGACAAAACCATTCTGCCTCAGGACCCTGTTTTTCCTACATCTAGAGATGAATGCTCTTCCTATCCTTCTGGAGCTGAATATATAAGAATTACAGGACTAGAGGTGACAAGGAAGTACCTCTGCCACTTGGGAGCAGTGTAACTATTTCTGTCATCATTTCCTGAGACTTTCAATTCATTCATAATAACTAGGATGTGTTTAACTGTACAAACTCAGTTTGTTTTCCTCTTTTCAGTAAACTTTTCTCTAAAAGACCTGTTATCCCAATTCTCAGTTACAACTGCTATCACACCAGACAGGTTAGCCATGCATTAATCACAATGGCAGTCCACAATTAGGGTTCTGTTTCTTCATCTTTTATGCTATTTGTACTGTATATGAATATTCCAGGGAGTCATAGTTTTCCCGCCTTGTGTAAATTTTTTTCATCTGATACTAGACACAGCCAGGATTTACCTTACATTTTAAGCATTTTGTGCTAGTCTCTACCAATCAAGGAAAGTACATTTACCTTTAATTGACTGTATTCTACAATACCAGTTAAAAGCATTCCTTGGCATGAATATTTATAGAGGTACTCATTTTTCTTCAAGAAGCAGATTCCATCCTGGCTAGCACATAATATTTCCTGAAAACCCTTTCACTTTTGCTATTGAAGGTTTCTTTTCAGCCAGGTTGTAGGGCCACGACTTCAATTATAGCATGCTTTTGGTCTCAGGGTAAACCATAAACCACTCCCTTAGTTTACCAACAAAATCAGAATGTTTTAACAAACAATTTACCATTTAACGCCATCTCTTAAATGACTGTAACTTGCATTTTCCTTAACCACTAACTTGAAAGAGGAATAAAAATATTATCAAACTTTGTTTGAATTTGTACGTCACAACCTTATTCTTTTCTAATATTTTCATTCTATAGTGTTTAGAATTTTAGCTATGTAGGAGACATACCATATGATTTTATGGGTTAGCCTAATACCTAGTCATTATCTACTATATTAGCATTAGAAATAAGACATTTACTTTCAACTCGTAGAATCGTAACATTTGAGAGCTAAAATAACTTCAGAAATCATCTAATTTCCCCATTTTCAGAAGTTAAGACCACCCTCAAACTTTTGAAAGGCCTTGAAATTTTACTTAGGTTCATACAGTCAATACTAGCTGCTCAGGAAGTATAACTTGGGCCTTGATCTCAGGTTTCCCAAAGCTTCATTAGGTTCCTCCTATTTTTTCATACACTTTTAAATTATCATTTTAGTACACCAAGGGCTGCCTTTGGGTAAACTTACTGATAACAGCAATTATTAAAACAAAATACCTTGTTGTCCAGAAATAAGTCTTTCAACTCCTTTAATTAGCTTGTGTCTGTGTCCATATGCATTGATTCCAATCTCCTTTAGCTCCTTGTGCCCCATCTCAACTAACACATCCAAAGTGATCTTACAAAAGAGAATGAAACTATTAGATTCATGTCAAATTATTTTGAGTAGTTTTGATAGGAAAAACTCATTTGTGAAACTGAAATTAACTAAAAATTAAAAGAGCAAAACAGAAAGTCAAGTCATGAACACATTTTCAATTAACCCTATTCAGGTATAATAACATTTCATCTTTTCCACTACACCTCCCACCCCTAATCCAACTTATTTTTGTATTCACTGTCTTCAATGATTTCTTTAGTTTGAATTAATGGCATTTTTATATCACTTCAAATTAACCCTTCCACTTACAATATTTCCACTCCATGAAATTAAAGCCTTTTAACCCTGTTGTGTTCATATACCTTCCATGGAGCTATGCCTAAACAGTCTCGTTCATAAGTAATTTTTTTCCTTCTTTCAATTTCTAAAATCTATACACAAACCCTAATTCTTTGTATGTTCACGTTCAAGCTCTGTAACTACACTGAAGGTTCCTCTGGATCCAAGTCTACAGTAACTGTGTATTTTTTAGATAACAACAATGACGACAACGACATCATCACCACCACTGCCACCACCATCATCAATAAGTAGCCAGGCATGGTGATGCATGCCTGCAATCCCAACACTCAGGAGGCTGAGACAGGAGGCTCACTGCAAGTTCAAGGTCAGCCTGGCTACATACTGAGTTCAAGTCCATCCTGAACTACACAAGATCCTGTTTCAAAACACACACACACACACACACACACACACACACACACACACACACACAATCAGTAAATGTATTCTGAGAGACAATTTTGAACTAAAACTACCATAAAAGCCCAGATCTATGGCTGACATATCCATGCACCTTCTCATAACAGCTAGCAAAGTATCACGGCAGTAATTAACAAAACAGAAATGAATAAAGAGAGCTCAAGGATACCTTATTTAAAGGAGTAAGATAAACTTGAAATTCAAGAAAGATAATTTATTACTGTATGAGAGTCAATTTTTATGATCTAATAAATTAAGATCATAAACTCCAAGATCAACCCGAATTAGGTGAGTGACTATTGTCTAGTATCTTAAAGCACTCAGAGATGGGAGTGTTAACTCCATTGGGAAAGCACATGCTTAGCATGTACAATGCCCCAGCACCAAACAGAACTATTGGGCCCCCTCAACAGTTCACAAGTTGCAAGGGATGTCAACTATGTCCTAAATTTTCTTTGAGTTTGGATAAAACACAAAACAAGGCAATACAATTTACCCACTCACCTGTTCCCTCTCAAATATATCCATTAAGTGCTCAAGTCCAAGATTTCTTACAAATTGAGTTATGCTAAAATCTACTCCTGGAACTGGGGGAAAAAATAAAGAACAAAATTTCACATCAGAACACACATATCAACACTATAATAAAGTTTTGTGATGTTACTTTGTGTGTGAAGAAAATAAAAATTAAAGTATTGAGTATTATGTTAACACCCAACTAGGACAGAATACTGAATATAACATCAAAAATTACAAACATAGGGGGTGCAGCTGCACACATCTACAATTCCTGCTATTGGGGGGGCTGAGGTTGAGGTAACCTAGCAAAACAAAAAAAAACCAAAAAACAGAACAAAACATAAAAATCAGGCAAGGCGGTGCAGGCCTTTAAAACTAGCACACTGGAAGGCTGAATACGATGCAAAGTTTGAGCCCACAGTGAGTAACTTAGCAAAAATCTATTTTAAACACTGAACAGTTGAGCCCGAGTGTCACCCAGGCAGTGCGTTTGTTTAAGTACTGACTACTCTTAGCACTGCTTAGACAGGTGCCACTTTAACTAGTTGATTCTTGTATAGAACAAATTTGGTAAAATTGTCATTTTTTGTATTTCCTGTTATCTTATAAAATTAAAGAAAAAATATGCAATTTTTGGTCATACTGTATTTAAATAACTGGACCAGTAAGTTGTTAAAAATTAAGAGATACATAAAATTTTAACAGAGAAAAGTTATCCAATGGGGGCATTCTTCTGTTCAATGTATTTTTTTTTGTTTTAAACTTTACTTTTAACTATGCTCTTTAAAATCAGTCTTGTCATAGGTGAAGACAAAGAATTTATAAATAAAACCCCAGTTGCATGGGAAATATTATGAAGAATTAACAACTGGGATCTCATCTTATTAAGAAGCCTTTGTGGGGCTTGAGATATAGCTCAATGGCACAGCATCTGCCTGTCAAGTATAAGGTCGTGAGTTCGATCCTTGGTGTGTGTGTGTGTGTGTGTGTGTGTGTGTGTGTGTATACATCTTTCACAGCAAAAGAAATCACCCACAGAATGATTAGACAACCCACAGAGTGGGAAAAAAGTTTTGCCAATTGTTCCTCAAAAGACTAATAATATTTAGAAAAACGTAGAAAATTGAAAAAAAAAAAAACCAAAAAAAAAACAAAAAACGACCTCCCCTAAATTAGACCCAATCCACAATTAGGCATCTGAGATGAATACATACGTCTCAGATGAAGAAATACTAAAAGAAATAAACACATGAAAAAACATTCAACATCCCTTGCTGAGTGAGATGCAAATAAAAGCAATGCTGAGATTCTACTTCACTCCAGAAAATATGGCTATTATCAAGAACCAACCAATAACAAACCCTGGCAGGGGTGTGGGGAAAAAGGAATCCTTCTTCAGTTGGTGGGAATGCAGACTGGTGCAACCACTGTGCAAATCAGTGTGGAGATTCCTCAAAAAACTATGACCACAGGCCCCATTTGACCTAGCTATTCCCCTTCTTGGTGTCTTTCCAAAAAAATTAAAATCATCATACCATAGAGATAGATGTACATTCATGTTTATGACTGCACAGTTTGTAATAGCTAAATCTAGGAACCAAATGCCCATCAACTGATGAATGGATAAAAATGATGTGATTTTTAAAAATACAGTGGAGTATTACTTAGCCATAAAGGATAAACTTGAGACATTTATAGTTAAATGGATGGAACTCTTAAGTGAAATAAATATCGTACTATCTCTCTGCTGTGAGAAACAAAGTAAGAAGTCAAAAGTAAAACAAATTGTGTAATAGGGAGAAACTGTTCAAAAAGAAAGGGGAACTGGGGGTGAGGGGAAAGGAAGGAAAAGAAAAAAAAATGAAAACAAAGCTTTGTAAATAAGGAGGGGAAGAGGGATTGGAGGGGAATGGAATAGAAAACATGAGTAATCAAGATGTACAGGTAAAGGTACAGGCACAGCTACAAATGAATGGGATCATTATATTTATCTAAATTGTACAAATAAAGTTAATTAAAAAATTGAAATCAGTTGCTATCTTTCAGGATGTAAGCTCCTATGCAAAAAGCTTATGAAGAAAGTTCCATATTATTGCATTGGGGTAAGGAGAATTTTGACATGTAAAAAGTTTATATCTAAAGTGCAGGTCAGCAGCACAAGACTTATCAGCTTTCTACACAGCAAGAAAAAGTTTTACTACGAATTCTATTACTAATGCTAAGGAAACCACAAATGGCTAAAACTTTTAGGCTATGTTAATTAATGTGACAGTAGTTGCATTTAAGGTTATAAAACGAGTTAACATTCTGAATGACAAATATGGGATTGCAATATCAGTTAAAAAGAAGTTATTTTAACAGACTCTTTTACCTTCCTTTCTTTCTAAAGTAGAAGTACTCTCTGTTCCACTTGAGTTAATTACTGAGGACAGTTCAGAAAAACTCCCAGATAAGTTGTCAAGACTGCTAGCTGCAGAAAGGCTTGATGGGCTGGATGGACCTGAGGACAGAGAATCTGCAGTGGCTCCTGAGCTTCTTACACCGTTGAGCACTTGAGGTTTGTAACATGAAGGTAGAGCAGATGGGGGCATGGCTGCTGTCAGGAGAGCACTCACATCGTCTGCCTAGGGTATATTTCAGAGATGAAACCTGTTATAGGCAACTTTTAAAATTCTTTTACACATAACAGAATGCATTTAAAGACAAAACCCAGCAAATGTACACTAGAACTGTTATAACACCGATACTTGATTTCAGCTAAACTTATAAAACATAATTCAGAACATCTCTTCCAGATCTCGTAATCAAAATAAAACTCCAAAGTGGTAAACAAAGCAAAACAAAACAAAACCAAAAACAACTAACTTTGTTTTTTTTTTTTGTGGTACCGGGGATTGAACTCACAACCTCGAGCTTGCAGGGCAGGCGCTTAAGCCACTGAGCTAAATCCCCAGCCCCAACAACTAACTTTGGTACCATAACTGAAAAGGATTAAAATAAATCAGAAATATCAACGATGGGGTTTCGCTATGTAGTTGAGCCTGGCCTTGAACTCAATATTGTAGCCCAGGCTGGCCTTGACCTGTGGTAATTCTCCTGGCTCTAGCCTCCCAAGTGCTAGGATTACAAGTGTGCACTGTCTGACAGAAATATCGATTTTAAAAGGGAAGGGTGTTTACCCTAAGGTGACTCTGAAGTAAGCAATTCAACCTACAAGGGAATTGAACAAATGAAATTATGTTTATATTTCTTGGAAAATATTCAGTGATATATCTGTTCCTCAATAATGGGATAAAATTTTTTGATAAAAAAATAATTTTCATCAAATCTTTCAGAATAGCAAAAAAAATCTGCCCAAAGTACTAGTACTAATAAAAGTACTTTTACTAGTGACGAATAATAAGTTTTCCCAATGCTCAATTAAGATTCTGAATAACTCAGAACAAAAGAAATCACTATTTGTTTTCATGGTTAGTCATCGGTAGTACCTACGCCAATCCTTACCTTTCTTCCCCCTCAATCTGAGCATTCTTATGGCACTCATAATTTCTATATAATACCTGTACCATTTACTGGATCTTTTTTATGTACCTGATACCATGCTAAGGACTATAAATATACCACCTTGTTTTAATTCTCATATTGACTGGATATATTTTATGTCTTATGGATGCAGATCTAAGAGTTAAACAACTTGTAAAATTAATTAAACAAGTGTAAGTTAGCAGAGCTGGAATTCTATACCAGGTCTATTTCACTCTAAAGCTCATGCATGTTTTCCACAGTATTTTGTTTCCCTGTCAATTAATTCTATCTGGTAAATAAAGGTAGGGTGGAATGAATCCTAAAAGTTTACTTCTAAGGTAGCTTGAACTGCAAAGATATGTGCCTGAAGAACTAATGCTGCAAGTATGGTAGGGTTGTCAGCCAGCTGAGAAAAAGCAGTAAAATTCTAAATGCAGCCCAACTAAATCAGTTTCTCACTGTAGCTTAAACAACAAAATCTCTTTCAGCACAAAGGAGTTTGTAGAAGAGACTCCTTCCTTTCATCTTAGTTTGTTTCATTTTCCTTTACTGCTCTGGCCAATATGCTAAGTGGTAGAGGTAACAAAGCAGAGGTGGAGAGTAAAATGGAGGCTCTTGCGTGAGATTCACTGGAAGGGTAAGGGAGGAAAAAAAAGTAACAGGCTTATTGAAAAGGACTCTGCTGTATCAGGCTTCTTTGTGGCTGGTTATATCCTGACGGAAATGTTCCTATTTAGGCAAGTTGATTAAGATCTAAAAATGTGTACTATCTTGGTACTACACACATTCCAACAGTTTTCACGGAGGACCTGTGTCTGTCTTAGTCCTTAACAGAACCAAATGTAAACAATTGTAGTGTTATTTTCCCTATTTCCATAGTATTTAGTAAATGATAACTGACTCATACTCTATTTACAATAACAAAGACATCCTGTATTTAAAACTGGTCTAAAATCTAGATTTCTGCCACATTCAGTATGAAGACATCATATGTCTATTGAATGAATTTTGAAGGGTCAGGAAAGCATTGAAATTTTTCAAAAAGTACATCACTTACTGAAACCAAATCTAAAGGTGTTTGTCCTTCCTGATTTTTAAGAGTAGGATCAGCTCCGTGGGCCAATAATAAAGCACAAAGCTGTGTCCGGCCCTTTTGGGCTGCTTCATGCAAGGGTGTGAAAGCCCATTTGTCCGTGGCATTGACACACGCATTATACTTTATTAGTAAAGCTGCTACATCTACATGCTGGAAAAGAAAATACTCTCGTTACAGTCTGAAATATTATTTTACACCATTTCAGTTCTTAAGAAACTAGCTCTGTACCTACTTCTGTATTTTTAAACTTGTTCTGAAAATAAATATTAAAGCTATTTCTCCCCATTTTTACAGGTAGCTATTTAAAACTTAGCAGTAGATACTTCAAAAAATCAGAAAATAGTAAAGAATTTTATTTAGGGGCTGGGGATTTAGCTCAGCGGCGTAAGTGCCTGCCTTGCAAGCAGGCAGTCATGAGTTCGATCCCTGGTACCGATTAAAAAAAAAAAAAAAAATTTTATTTTACAGAAACTAAAGTAATATACCTTTTTTTTTTTTAAAATTTTATTTTAAGTCAAGGTCTGGTTTTGTAGTTCAAGCAGACCCTGAACTCACTATGTAGCTCAGGCTGGTCTTGAACTCACAATGATCCTCCTGCCTCAGTCTCCCGAGTACTATGATTATAGGCATATGCCACCACCATAAGCACTAACATACCTTTATTGATTTTTAACTTACAAGGATAACTGCTAAAAATCAAGTTTTAAACTAGCAGCATTTTTCATTCAGTTTTTCAAACTGCATTATTCGCAACAGTCAATACTAATCCTAACATTCAGGGGTGCTACAAGTCAGGATAAACTTCAATCTCTACAGAGTCCTGTGAAAATAGGTTTTAACCTGCGCACCAGCAAATAAAACCACCAATAAATCACTGAAAATTGAAAGATGCTAAAGAAGATAATGAAATAAATGACGTCAGATTTTATATGTCACAAAGCAAGTTTAAAAATGACACAGAACTAAAATCTGCTTTTATAAAACAAAAAAGTCAAATTTCTACATAAACTTTGGTATTTTTTACTCTAAAAATTCTAGATTTTTTTAACAGGTAACACAGAAAAACTTACCCCGTAAGATGCTGCATTATGTAAAGGAATAAGACCTCCTTTGTCTTGGGCATTCACATTAGCTCCATGTTGTAACAAATATTCTGCAACTTCTAAATTATTATAACCAGCTAATTTAGGAAAGAAGTAACATTACTTTCACTTACAGATAAGAAAACCTTTCTTACAAAATCACATTAGCTATATGTATGTATCTGTAAAGATTAGACACCACTGGAAAAAAAAAGATTTTATATAAACCAGAAATTCTGCAGTCTATGAAAAACTTATCTTGGAAAAAAATTTCCCCCTAAAGTTTTGATGACAACCAGTGGTTCTGAAGACTCCCAAAATATACTGACTGATTTACTTCTATCTTTCTATTGAAAAATTTCAGAGACAGTCCTTGCTTTTATGGTTGCTATAACTTCCTAAACTCAGGTTCATGGTTTTAAGGGCCACAAGTCAGAAAGGCATCTAATCTTATGGAAATAAATACCTCTGAAAGCCTGGTAGAGAAACCTGTGTTCCCAAAGGCATGAAACAAAGGTTAATATTTTGGAAATATGCTGTAATTTCCCAGCTAATGCCCTGTCAGTTATCTTAGTAAATATCCTTATGATAAAGCCTATTTGACACATAAATGTAGGAGGAAAATTTTGAAACTTAACTTAGCCAATATAGTCACTTAACATTTGAAAGTGGTTTGAAACATTTATTTTTTTTCCCTTTTCTTAAAAAATTTTATTTTTATTAGTACATATTAGGAGTACATAATGACTGCATTCATTGTGGGGAGCTGGTACATACAAACCACATATTTTAATTCCTTTTCTCTCTCAAAACATTTGCATTTATTTTTGATAGTTTTTATCCTTTTGCTGAAGAATCTAAAGCATAAGAATTTAAAAGACCAAGGAAGAAAAACAAAACTACCATAAACTAATTATTACACAAATCTAAAAAAAGCCCTTTCAAATCTTGAGGTATAGGATTTAACACTGTACAAGTTGGCAGAAATATTTTGTGTAAACATACTTCCGACTTAAAAAGACAATATGGACTTTTCCAGTTAGAGGTCAGGTTATAGCTTGTCTTACATGGACTATCAAGGAAGTGGAAATAATAAGGCTTTCTGCTCATCAGTCAGCATTTTTGTCTCATTACTTCAAAAATGACAGGGGGATCCAAACTTACATGAAATGAGAATTTAAAGATAAAAACTACTTAAAACCTGGTGTGTGTGGTGTTGGGAACTGAATCCAGAGCCTCACATATGCCAGGTAAATGCCCTACTACTGAGCTACCCCAAATTATTTTTTAAACATCAGCCATGTACCAAGTTCTAATTTGAGACTGAAATAAACTGATAATGTTCATTTCCCATATTATACAAAGTAGCAGAAACAGCTGCATTATTTTTTTTTTTTTAGTTTGAAATCATGTTTAGTCAACTGTGCCTAATACATCGTTCTCTCACATCCACAATGCAGCTAAAAAGGCTATCTTGAAACCACACTTCTGCATACTCACACTAAAGACAACTGCACCCTGTGCTAATTCTGAGTAGAAACTTAGAATAAATGTTATGGACTTAACTGAGTTCCCTTGGAGTTATATCACAAACTTCAGACCCTTAAAACTGTGAGTGTATTTAGAGATGGGGCCTATCAAAAGGTAATAAAGGTAATTAAGTTAAAATGAAGCCATCAGGTGAGGGGCTAATCTAAACTGAACAGTTCCAAAGACCTCCTGGTTCTTCAATTAGATTTCTAGCCTCTAGATCTATGAGAAAACAAATTTCTGTTGTTTAAGCCAGAGTCTTTGGTTATGGCAGTTCTTGCAAAGTAAAACAACAAATAAATCTGGCAAAAGGTTTATGTAACTCCAGAAAGGCCCAAAATATTCTGGCTGCCTGTACCTAGCAGCTATCATTAAGAAGAATGAAAAGCTTGAGCTTCCCATGAAGAAGGCTGGGTACATCAGGCATCTTTTTCAAAATTCCTCCATCGAAGATGATTCAAACTGTATGGTGATCGGGAATAAAAGATCCCAAATGATATGGAAATGGGCCATCCTGTTTCAATTCTTCTTACTGAATGAACTTAGGTAATAGCTTCAAGTATGGTTGCCTCATACAAATATGTTGAAGAGCATAATGGTGCCAAAGAAGATGTTTTATTTTGAATAGTTCCAGTTCAGTTATAGGAAGCATTTTGCTCAGGTAAAATGAATCTTAAATGCACTGGTTTAAATCTGTAAAACTTCATTCACTCACCTGCTAAATGTAAAGGTGTAGAATGTCGGCCTTGGGTATCACGGCAATTTACATTATCAGGTGATGACAATTTCTTTACTCTGGCTAAACAACCCTTTTTGGCAGCATCTAACAAAGCTGCATCTCCTCTAAGTAGATCCTGAATATCTGTATCTCCATCTTTAACAAGATCCAAAGGAGTATTTCCGTCCCTGTTTTTCTTGGTAGGGTCTGCACCATGCTAGGCATGAAAAAAAAGAGGAAGAACTGGGTAAAGCGCGCCCTTTTTCCATGAGATCACTGTCAATTTTACCAGACCCTCTCTCCCCTGCAACAAAATCCCTTTACACTGATATTCTGCATTAAAGGTCTATATATAATTAAAGGTCATAAAGTTGTTATGAAGATTTAACTTATATACTGAAAATGCTAATAAAAAGATTAGAGAGGTAATTAAGTATTATTGGGGCTTATAATTAATAAAAATATCAAGGTGGTACAGTTTACTATGATTATAGCTTACTGCTCCTAAACTGTAAACCTGTACAGCACATTATTGTACTACATACCATAACAACTGTTAACATAACAGAAAAAGTATAGTAAAACAATTTTCAGCTTCAATATAATTTATGGAGTTACTGCAACATATGTAGTTCAGTGATGGTGAACCTTTTAGAAATCGAGTGCCCAAACTTCAACCTCAAACTCACACATTGCAAAGTGCCAACACTTACAAACTCTAAACCTGAATTAAATCTGAATACTGAGGTTTTAGTTTAGAAAGAAAAACATAGTAACACGTGTGCCACAGGTTCACCACCACTGATGTAGTTCATTGCTGACTGAAATGTAATCAAATCTTTTTCACTATAAAAGATCTATTAATATCTGTTTTAAATCATTACCACTAACTTTATGCTAAATAAAATGCCACATAGCCTGGGCTAATATACTAAATAATTCATCAAATGTTTTAAGGTTAAATCACTGAACAGAAAAATACAGGTAATAATCAGAAATCTACCACATGACAGTTGAGTATACAAAAATAAACCTATGTGTGAGAAACATGTGCATTAAAATATAAGCAGTGACGACATTTTTTCTGAAATCTAGTTACAGAACTAGGTACCTCTGTCTCCTACTCTTTTACTAGTTCAAGTTTATAAGGGAGTTATTTGAAAAACTTCATGTTAACGTATTTCAAAAAATACTTGAATATACCTGGAGCAGAAGTTTGCAAATTTCGTATTTTCCTTTTGCTGCAGCTTCATGTAAAGGTGTAAATTTCCATAGGTCAGCTACATTAACTACTGCTCCATGCTTAACAAGAAGCTCTGCAACTTCATAATGTCCATAAGAACACGCATTGTGCAAAGGTACAAGGCCCCTGAAATGAAAATAAGCAATAATGTTGGAGAGGAATTTAATTTCAATAACTGCATATAACTAATGATATAACTAATGAAAGTTTTTCTTGAATTGTATAAGGGATTATACTACTGACTGTACTTTGTACTGCAAACAATTCTTTTGAAGAAAATTTAAACTGGTAAAATTCAAGTATCTTCAATAAACACTGAGAATTTTACATTAGAAATCATCACAATAATGTTTCAATATACCTGGCTATCACAAATTTTTATTTTTTTAAAAGACAGGGTTTCACTGTACAGTTCAGCTGGCCTTGAACTCATATGTAGCCCAACTTGGCCTTCAATGCCTAGACAGCCTCTTATCTCAGTTGGCCTCCCAAGTGCTCAGATTATAGGCATGCCTCACCCTGGTTTGTTTGGCTGTCCTAAACCTGTAAGGCACCATGCACATCAAATCTTTATATAAATGCTAACCATCATATTTTTTTGTGTGTGGTACTGGCAATTGAACCCAGGACTGTACCCATGCTAGGTAAGTATGTACCCTACCACTGCACTACCCCCCAGTCCCTATAATAAAATCTTAAATGAAATTTTAGGAGCTATATTTGTAGCAAGTTTAGGAAACAGACTATTCCCTAGAAAATGAAAGGAGAACTACTATCAGAAAAATGATTTCATAAAAAGGTTAACAAAAGTAAAGAGAGGCATAACAATTTTTAGTACTTACCCTTTATCTTTAGCATGCACATCAGCTCCATGCTGCAGCAGATATTCTACCACAGACACCCTGTTATATCCAGCTGCAAAATGAAGTGGTGTAGACTGACGCCCTTCAATGTCTCTGCAGTTGACACTCTGAACAGTACACAGTTTCTGTAGGATCAAACACAATATACATGTGATACTACATATTCTCATTTCTTATTTCACCTTATGCAGTAGAAATACGTGCCTGATTCATTTTCTTGTCTCATTCAATATATATACACAAAAATATTTTTTATTATTTCATCTTATTATTTACTGAGAATCCAAGTGGTCCTTTCATCTACACCTGTATATTCCACTTTTTTTTGGTAAAGCTAACAGGTAAGATTTTTATCAATATGACAACATAAAAGATAACCTAATATCAATTACTACAAAGTATGGCAAATACAGGTAGAGGTATGGTAGACCCCAGTAATATCAGCATTAGCAATGGGATTGTTAAAAAATTCAGAATCTGAAACCCCTACTTACTGAATCAGAACTTGTAATTAGAGAATGAATTATACTGTACTATATGGAATGAACTAATGAAATTCTATTGGTTATGAACTATCTTTCAGAGGATAAAAAAAATAAGACATTCAAATAATATTCTGTGTTCTTTGGTTCAGATGACCCAGTTGAGAAATGCTCACTTTAAAAGTAACACTGAAAATACTCAAGAATATTTTACATGAAAAATAGGAAAGTGTGGGGAAAAGAAAGAAGCAAAGAGAATAAATCACAATGCTCAAAGAATCAAAAGAATTTCTGTATTAGTAAAAATTCTGCCCTATTTACTATCCTACTTTACTATAAACTCAATAATTCAAAGAGCCAGCTAGTATGAGTCAGTTTAGCTCAACAGATTTAAATCACTAGAAATGCTTCCTTAAAAAGAACTTGTTAGAAATACAGATTCAAGGTCCTATTCGAGAGATGGTGTTTTTTGGCGAGTCTAACGTTGGACCTCAGGAATTTTTTTTTTTTGTACTGGAGATTGAACTCATGACTGCCTGCTTGCAAAGCAGGCGCTTAAGCCACTGAGCTAAATCCCCAGCCAAGGAATATTTTTGATACCGGCACCAGGTGCTGTTAGTTTTAGTAGTTATCACATGCTATTCTATTCTCTACCACTAGTTTAATAAGTTTCCTCATAGTAGATGTTCAATAAAAGTTTCAGTCTGATGGATTACCACTAAATAAACATAACAGCCCACAACTGAACAACTGAATATTCATTGGGTAATAAACAGATGTTCTTGTCCTAGTGATTCATGGAAAGCCACCTGTCTAAAGACAGGAAAGGTATAGAAAAGTTGATGAAGATAAATTTCCAAGAAGTGATTTTTTTTTTAAATTCAGTAACGGGAATCAAACTCACAACCATGCGTTTGCAAGGCAGGCACTTATGCTGCTGAGCTAAATCCCCAGCCTCTATAAAGTGATTTTCAAATCAGGGTGAGGAAGACCATTCAATACCTATCACAGGGCGAGATGGTCTTCAGTGGTACTATTTTTGTTTTCTCAGTCCAATTCCTGCCTCAACCTCATGTCTTCTTCATGTATCTCTTCCTCTAGATTACTTTGATCATCATGAAAATAAAGGTTAATCTTTAATACTGTATTTGTTAAGCATAATTTTGTTCTTCAATTTATCACTTTGCTTAAGAAAAATCAACAAAAAAAACCTAAAATTACTTGAGATGTCTGTATTACTTACACAGATAAAAGCAATAGCAAAGGATCATATGCATTTAAAAAAAAAATCAATTCCCAGAGGCTCTTCATTCGAAAGATCAGTGAATAAATTTTCCCAGAGCTCTGTAAAGAGATCAACACTCAGATTTCTTTCTCAGAAAATCTGAAATTAATGACTTTGTGTAATGGGTCTGTTTAGGATGGAGAGCAGTATATGGAAATATACTATTGTTTATAATTATTTAATTATTTCAAAGTTATTTCTGCCACAAACATGAACAATTATAGTTTTATAAAAATTATTCATTAGTGCCCCCTCAACTTACAGCATCATAGTTTTTAGGTCTCTAAGGAGGAAAACATAACAACGATTTTCTCATCTACTAGCTTTGAAAATGAAAACATTATTACATACTGAAGACATATTTAATTTGTGGCAAAATGCTGAGTTAATTCTAATTTAAATTAGCTGAATTGAAAAACTGTCTTGCTCTTTCAAAACTTTAGGCTTTTATCTATCTAGATATAAACTTTCTGTAGATAACAGAAATACCTGGTATATGGAGTTAAGACATTACATACGTTTGTATGGTAGAAACAAAAACAGAATCTGAGGAAAGTTTATCTGGGAGTTTATCATTTCCTACTGCTGTAAGAAATGAGGCAGACATGATCTGAAATCGACTACTCTGACAAAAAAAATCTCAATCCATATGAATTGAAGATTATTAGGCAACAACAGCTCTGAAAAGTGGCAACACATTATTACTCACTCTATTACTCACTATTATGTCTATACTCTATTACTCTATAAATATTAGCAGCGGGTGGTAGGAGAGAAAACAGTAAATATCTGTACAAAGAAACGACAAAGTTTTCCTTTTTGTTTTACATGGCATAGGTTAACAGCAGTAGACAGTAGTTTGATACTTATTCTTTTATAGGGATAAATAGGTTCTTTTTTGTTTTTCTTTGTCTTTTTAAGATAGGGTCTTCTCTATGCAGTTCAGGCTGGCCTTGAGCTCACTTTGTAGCCCAGGCTGGTCTCAAACTCACAATGATCCTCCTGCCTCAGCCTCCTGAGTGCTGGGATTACAGGCATGAGCCACCACACCTGGCAAATAGACTTTTTTTTGGTACTGGGGATTGAACTCACGATCTTGCTTGCCAGGCAGGCGCTTAGGCCGCTGAGCTAAATCCCTGGCCCTTGAACCTTTTTAAGCAAAACCCATTTTGCATTACATAAATTTTATGTTAACTTTTTTTTTTTTTTTTTGGTACCGGGGATCGAACTCACGACCTTACGCTTGCCAGGCAGGCGCTTAAGCCACTGAGCTAAATCCCCGGCCCAAATTTTATGTTAACTTAGTGAATGTGGTATTTACTGAGATGTATGTTAAACTAAAGAGGCTTTTTCTTTCATTACTCAGTGTTTGTTATTTGTAGGAAATTAGGTATTTTTATCCTTTTAAAGCAAAGGACATCTAAATAAACTAAACTCTTCATTTTTAACAGTGCAGTTTCATTAAAGTAAAAATGAAAACCCAAGTAATGAAAATATTAGATCATATCTTACTTTTACAGTTTCCACATCTCCTGCCTTTGCAGCTTCCAGCAATTGTCTGTCTGCCTCTGAATTACCTAATGGGATACCCTCTAAAAAAGAGAAAAGAGATATAGTAATTAACTTATATTTAGGTAACAGGACCAAAGTTTCAGAGTGGGGTTTTACCAAGAGTAAAGTTCTTCTACAGCTGGCTACACTATATAGGTCCTGGATCTCTCTGTGGTAGTAGGGAAAATATATTAAGACCCTTAAATGTCTTTTGAAACACAACACATATAAACAAAATAAAGGAACATAAAACAGATGATAACCTGTTTAATGCCATGCCATGCAGAATTCTGAAAAAGTATTAAATTAAGAGAGTGAAAGCCAGAAATCAAACCATAGTTCTGACATTAACTAGGCTAAATCATTTAATCTGAACAGAGGCAAATAGTTTTAACTTTCTCAGTCTCCTATTTTGTTTAGCTCTAAAGAGCAAAGTTGGACTAGAAATATCTAACATCATTTCTAGGTCTGAAATTGCCTTTTATCTTATTTAAGATTTCAGAAAAAAAAAAGAACATTTACTTTGTATCTCAGAACCAAATAAACTCTAGATAAATTAAACTGTAAAATAACCAGAAGAAAATACAAATAAAATGTTTTTACATCTTGGAACTGAAAAGGTTCTGCTGCGCATCGAAGGGAGGGCCCTCACTCCTAAATCTGTCAGGCAGTAGCGCAGCACTAAACGAAATTATAAGGCAAAGAATAAAACAGAAAAACCATGCTGTAGTATGCATTTCAAGGCAACTACATTTTTAACATATAAGGCATTCTTTTTTTTTTTTGGTCAATTTTAAATAGTCTTATTTAACACATTGTGCTTTCCATTTATAAATACAGTGCTTTTAAAATGCAAGGCTAGTGTAAGACATTTTTATGAGAAACATAGTTGGGAAGCCTCAGCAGACACATTTGATGAGGGCATCAACAAGTGCTTCATATACCAGGAAAAAAAAAAGACCAATAAACATAAAATTATGTTCAAACTTACTCATGAGAAATGGCAAAAACCACTGTTTATTCACTTATATGGAAAATTGAAATAGGAATTTATACTGGTATTTCTAGTTTGCACTAAAAAACCCACATAGCCTTTCTGTTAATTCACAAAATGCATGTTTACCTATGGAAAACATTAACAATAATACCTACTGCTGCCAAGGAAAACAGTCCTTACATTCTTAATAGTAGTATAAAATAGTACATATGACCCTTCCAGGAAAAAAACTGACAATTATATGCTACCCTTCAACCCTAGTAATTTCACTTCAACAATTTACTTCAAGAAACTACCTGGAAAGTGAAGCTATGTATAATAAATAGTATTAAGTGTTTAAAAAAAAAAAGGTTTTTCTGTATCAGGAATCGAACTTACGACTTTGCACTTGCCAGGCAGGCACTTGTGCCGCTGAGCCATATCCCCAGCTTACTGTGAGACTGACAAGGTGGTAAAATTTTATTTTTACCCAGCAGGGTCTCGCTACGTAGTTCAGGCTAGCCTTGAACTATGCTGTCCAGGTTGGCCTTGACCCTGCAGTGATCCTCATACCTCAGCTTCTCAAATACTGGGATTACAGGTGTGTAACCCCCTCTCCCAGCTAAGGCAGTTAGTAGGCAAGTTTACTGCGCTTTTATTACCCCTAATCAAATGAGTTGGGTTTGGAAAAATAAAGGTATTCTTGAAAGCAGTATCCTAGTTCAATTCAGTTTTAGAAGGCCCAAGGTGGGGTGTATTAACTTACTTTATCTACTTAAGCAATATTTTTCTTTAGTATTCTAGTGCTTACGAGACCTCAGGCATATAAATCAAGGATGAATGCTAAGAACTGAAAAGTCTTGCTTTTGCAGTTCTGAGTTTTGAAACCTCAAAAGTACTCCATTAGATTCTAATAAAAACTAGAGATGTAGGCGAGTGATATTTTTAAGGACTGGGGAAGTAGTTTAGTGACAGAGCACTTGAACACTTACCTATCATGTGCAGTTTAATCCCCAAAACTGGGGGAAAAAAAAACAAGATACTTTTGAATTCATGGGACCAGATTTCTAGGTTTAATGTTTATGCTAAATGTCTAGATGAAATGCTATGAATAAAAGCACATTCAATAGTGGTTATCTTATATAAATTCTGTATGCCTTAAATATGCAGGATCTGAAGAGGAATGAAGAAGCAGTGCCAATATTTAGGGTATTACATGTCACAAGAGTTGCTATACTAAAAGACCCTCACCTTTTAAAATTTCCCTTCCTTTAAAAGCACCATGTATTATGGCTTATATTTGTAATCCTAGTTGCTGGCGGGGCTGAGGCAGGAAGATTCCAAATTCGAGGACAGCCTGGCCAACTTAGCCAGCTTGTTTCAAAATAAAATTTGAATAGAGAGTCTGGGTGTACCTTAGTGGTAAAGGGCCTGCCTGACATGCAAAGGGTTTAATACTCATCCCCTATTTCCCCAAGAAACTACTTTATCTGGTTCTTAAAAACTTTCTGAATAAAAATTTGACAGCTATTTTATTTACTCAAGAGACTGGGCAGAAAATACAAGAACAAATGATTTGATGACATTTGGGCATTCACTATAATGAGTTAACAGGATGAGTTAAAAGAGTCAAAAATTTTTTACCAAACACTACCTATAATACTTGATATGTAAACAAATTTAACAATTAAAAAAATTAATGTCATGGAAGCATTTAATACCTTGGAGCACTTGTTGCACATTTTCATTTCCCATCTGCAGTGCAGTAAAGCCCTGCAGGGATATAATGTTAGGATCGCACCCATAGCTCAGAAGTAGGCGACAGGTTTGTAGATGACCACAGTGTGCAGCTCTGTGTAGAGATGTCTGACCAAGATTATCCAGGGCATTAACCTTAACAATGCAGAAAAAGTTGATTTTAGCCTTTAGTGCACAATTTAAAAGCACAAAATCATGTAAATCATAATGCTACTAATTTAAAAATCTCAATTATTCTTTTATGAAGTTTTTGTCCCGTGCCAAAGCAAGTATCTATCGCTCAAATCTAAAGCATAAATTCACCAATTCATGAGGGTTGACCAGAGATGACAAACCCCATTTTGGGTTAAACATGTGAGATGCTGATTATCAGTTGTGTTTTAGCATTAGAGTATTTAGACTCAAGTATTTAGAGCTAGACATTGCCTAACAAGGTTGAATTCAGGTATGTTTTGGATCTCTGAAGTCTAGAAATGTACAGATTAATCCTAAGGTAAACAATAGGAGCAAAGTCAGAGATAAATTAGCATTAAAATACTTATTTCTATTGAATTAATATTCTACCTCATTTATTATATTAAATATAATTCATACAGACATGTGGTATATCCACATAATGAAATACTTCAACAATACAATTAAACAGCTGTTGGTAGGCAATCTTCAAAATATTACCCTAAGTAAAAAAAGCTTACAAAGAAGAGTACATACCACATAATTCCATGAATATGAAGGCCTAGAACAGACAAATCTAATCTATATCAGAAAAAATAAAAACTCTTTTGTCTCCAGAAACGAAGACTGCCTGAGATGAGACATTTTCTCTGCTATGAGATGTTCTTAATCTTCACAGAAGAGTTTTGGTTACACAGACTATCAACATGCAGCACAGTTAGGACTTAAGATTTGTGCATTTCATGTAAATAATATCTAAACAAAAATTAAACAAATACTTGAGTTGATGTGTACTCAGAGGTATTTGGGAGAAATGTGTAGTAATCGACAAATTATTTTGATGTGTCAGAATTAAGATATACTAATGAATATATAAAACAACAATATGGTGGAAAGTGACAGATTGGTACATAATTATTATCTGTGAAATTCTTTCTTTTTGGTTAGATCTTTGAAAAATTGCAAAAGAAACATAAATCATTTCTCTTAGCGCCACCTGTACCTCTCTATCACAGAAATAATTTGTCAAAACATAACTGGGAAACTAAGTTTCCCAGTAAAACAACCTTGCGATTACTGGTGTTTTGAGCACTGGTCAATTCATACTTATAGAATCAGAGAATACTTGAAGAAGAATATAGCAACATCTCAACAAATATAACTAGACTACAAATAGCTAGTCTCCATGCTTGTAGATCTGCAAAGTCCATTTAAAATTCTCAAGGTAATTAAACTACTCATTCATACACCCAAACTCACAGATGTGAGAAAGCATCCACTTGAAAATTTTATTCAGGTACCACTCTGTCTTAAGAATAGGATGACCAATTCATTCTGCTTTCCCTGGGATTTCTTTTGTTTTAGCACTTAAAAAGTTCTGCTTCTGGAAGTTCCTAAGTACTAGATAAAAAATGAGTAGTTGGTCACCCTAGTTAAGACTGTCACATTGAATTTTAAAACTCAAATTCAATACGCACCCAGGTAGTCTTCAATATATCACATGTATAAAAAAGATCAACGAAAGATACAGAAAAGACAAATGAGATATGCCAAGCAGTCAAGCAGAAATAAACTTTATTTTATTCATAATTTACAATAGGAAAGACCAAGATTATACATTATCAAGAACTCCCCCAAAGAGAGATCAGGACACAGAGATTAGACAACACAAAAAGAGACTGGAAAATTTTAAGTGGTTGAGTCAAAGGACAGATAAAACTATTTAGCAAAGCCTGTTTAGTGAAGAACCTCAAGGGCAACTAAAGTGAAAGGGGTTTGTGTTCTTTTACTCTGCCTTCATGCAGAGCAGTTACATTTTCCCATTATACAATGAATTACGAAAGATTTTGTAGAATTTGTGGCTAAAAACTGAAAATTGCTAAATTAGGTGACTCTTCTAATCTAGGATGCTATATATACATTTTTCTATATAGATTTTTTTTTTTTTTTTGTACCCAAGATCAAATTCACAACCTTGCGCTCACCAGGTAGGCACTTAGGCCGCTGAGCTAAATCCTCAGCCCTCTATGTAACATTTTTAAAAGTTCCTGTGTAAAAAAATAATCGCTTCTAGCCTTGATGGAAGCACAGTTATTCAATCAATAAAATGTTCTGTAGACAAATGCCAACTAACAGAATAGTGTATCAACATGGGTAGGTATAATGTTTCTATTCAAATTGTTTAAATCATTTATTTCCTTCTATTCAAATGCTTTAGCTTAAGTACAAAAACAACAGAAGATAAAAAAGACTCATCACTGGGCAAATAACAGAAGTTATCATACTAATTGAGGAATAGACGATACGGTGAAAAAAGACTGAAAAGATAATTGGTCAGAATCAGTATGCCCCTAGCTGGGGATGTTCCATCATGTGTACTGTCCTTAAGGATACTTTGACCAGTGGTGTATGGTAAAAGGAAGGGAGAAGGGAGGACATATACAAGTAATGTATATGTGAAGACAATACATCAACTTTCTCCAAAAAAGTCAGAAATACTTAGCTGCAGGACTATTTCTAAGTGTAGATTGAGAGAAAAATGTAATACTTATGGTAAATAGTTTAGGGAGTCAAGTATTTCATCTGATAAGCAGAAAAATAACTCACTAGATTACCAAAGATTACCAAAAAGGTGGTATACCTTTGCTTCATGTTTCACCACTACTTCAACAACATCATTATGAGCTTTCTCAGATGCCACGTGTAGAGGAGTCAAAAATCTTAAAGAGAAAAAGCCAGCAATGAGTGCATCTTCCAGACAATAAAATGTCAATAATATTTAATCATTAAAAGTATACTTACTCTTTAGTCTTTTCATTGATGTTAGCTCCTTTTCTTAGCAACAGTTCACATATTTGTTTTCTTTTGGGATATGGAGATGCAGCTGCACAATGCTAAATAATTTAAATTGTAGGATTAATAGAGGACTATATATAACTTGTTTTTATTTATGAAAACGTGTGTTTTCAATTAAGAATCATCAAGAAGTTATTTAACTTAATTTTTGATCTAACTATGCTTTGGATAAACTCTCTTTTGGATAAGATGTGTAACAATTACCAAATTTGGACCAAGGCTAAAAATCTCATATGCCAGATCATATTTGTTGTTAAATATCTAGAATAAACTTTGCCCCCTATCTTTGAAAAACCCACAACTGATGTGATGAAAAACCTAATGTGAGCAATACCTCTTTTAAAACTGTTTCCATATAACAAGATTTTTATGTTTAAAAGTTAAGAAAACACCCTTGGGTTTTCTTTACATGAAGAAAGAATATTCACAGGCTCTAAATTCTGCTTGGTCAATAGTCCTGACAGTATAACTAGCTCTTAAGCTAAGTAGTATTTATCTACGACAGCTACTTGCTATAGCAGAATAAAGAGGCTGTATTACCTGATTGGCACATTCAGTTTTACAAAATGATATACTTTGGAGTTCCAGGCTGCAGCATCTATATGTAAATTGTATCAAGGAGGAAAAGGAGACAATAGGTAGGAATTTGCCAGTGAAACCTAGTACTTTGTGGTCATGGCCTGTATCTTTGCAACCTCCCAGGATCATACTCAAGGACAATGGGCCTTCAATAATTTTGGAATGATGACTAAATCAATGTATATATGTTAAAACTAAAACTTGAAAATTCATGGAATAAAAGTTCTGGTTAATTTTTAAGTAAGACCAGTCAATATATCTAAGCATACAGTACATATGACATTTGTTCTCTGATTGTAACCTGTTATTAAATATAAAGCTTATCAGATCCTCGTATCTTTTTTGGGGGGGCGCTATTAGGAATCTAACTCAGGACCTCACATTGGTACTGCGGCTCTGAGCTAAATCCCTGGGTCCCAGATCCTCGGATCTTTGATACTGCTGCAGTTACCAAAATCATTTATTCACTTCCACTAAAGTCAAACCTAGTTGGTGAACACAGTTGTTTTGGCATGTTAAGGGTAATAACCCCAGGTCTTCTAACAGGAGAGCATAGAAAATGGAAGCAGTTTATTTCCAACATTTCTTTATCATCCCCACATCAAACTGCACCCCTACCTGTCCTTTGCATCATCCTAGAGCAGGGTCAGTCTCTTGAAACTGAGAAGAAATTGCTCCTGGACTTACAAGTACCTTGGACATCAATTCCCAGTATGTTTTAAAGTTGTTTAATAAAAAGAGAGGAGACATAGAAGAAAACAACAGGTAGTAAAACACTCCTCTTGTCTATGCTTTCGTTTTTCATGGGTTCAAGTTACTTGCAATCAACTATGGTCTAGAAATACATGGAAAATTTCAGAAATAAATAATTATTAAGTTTTAAATGATGTGTGTTTTTGAGAAGTGATAAAATCTTGCATTATCCTGCTTGGGTTGTGAATCATCTGTTTGTCCAGTGCATGCTACCTGCTTGCTAGCTGTAGTCACCTCAGCCACCAACAGATTGACTGCTGAGGTACCACAGTGCTGCTTTTCAAATTAACTCTTGTATTACTTAATAATGGCCCTACAGGGCAAGAAGAGTGATGCTAGGAATTTTGATACATCAAAGAGAAGCTGTATAAAGTGCTTCCTTTAAATAAAAAATCTAATAAGGGGAAAAAAATTACTGTATGTGAAGTTGATATGCGCTACAGCTAACTTACTGATGTTAATTTCTCACTGTCCCTCATTTATAAATTACACTGTATAAGTATGTAGAAGAATAAACAAGAGTACAGTATATACAGGGTGTGGTACTGCCTATGGTTCCATGTATCCCTTGTGGATATTGGAAAAATAGTCGCTGTAGATACAAGGAATCCCAGCTTCAGCTTCCAAACTAGAATTTGTCCATGATGTTACACTTTCCAGATTTCTCCGAATCATTTTAGTGCTGTTGTAATCTTGTAACATTTCTTAGTCTGCAGCTTTACTGTTTTACCTGGATGTTTTTAAGAAGTAGCAAAAAGACTGAAAATATTTATAGCTAGATTTCTGTATAAATTTTTCAGTTTACATTAAGGTATAAGGAAAAAAATTTATCATAAAATACTAGCTAAGGCTACCGTAAGTGAAATATGCTAAATACATCAACCTACAAATCTTCTTCCAGCTAAAGCATATTTTTGCAATTCACAAAACAGGATTTTTTCTTAGGAAATTGCTATTTTTAAGGGAATCCCTGATTTTAGTATTCCTGTTTCTATATTCTGTCACTTATTCTGATACCTCCCATACTTTTCCACTCATATCTACTTTGTTATAGCTCCATAGAGTTGTGTTACCTCCATTAGGGAAGTAACCTCTCTAAAACACTTCATTCATATTTTAGACCTAATTCAGAAAAAATACTACAAAACTTGAAGGAAACACAACAAATGTTCTGTTTTTAAGACTGGGTCTTGCTATGTTGCCTGCACCAGCTTTCTACTCTTCATTCTTTTACCTCCCAGGTAGCTGGGATTACAGGCCTACACCACTGCATCAGTTTCAAATGGTCTTTATCTGGAGGGTGGCATTATTTTCTCATTATTTTCAGTGAGTTCCAAATTTTCTAATATAAGTATTTATGATTTTTATAACCCCTCAAATGATACATACCATACATAATTTAAAAATACACATGTAACATGTACCAGTATATGAAGAAAATCTTTTCTGGATACATTCTCAAATAATAGAACTGTCTTTTAGGAGGTAGGCCATTCTTCAGTACTGCACAAAACTTTTTTATTATGTGTGTACACTGCTTTAATTTTTGAAAAGTACATGTTTTTAAGAATTTTTGAAACATTACCAGTGCTGTTTCATGTGTTTGAGGATGCTTGAAATTCACCATTTCCAGAGATAGGTGCTTTTTGATTCGTGTAACATCAGCTTCCCGTGCAGCCTGCAGCAATGAATGGCCTTTAAATTCATCTAGATGAAGAAGCATTTAAATATATATGAGAATTATCAAATTAATGATGCTTTGTCTAGTAAAAGACAACTCACATTTTTCTCAAATTTATTTTCAAAATAGCCAGACTGGGCCTCTGTACAGATTCTCCAAATTTAACTCTGGAAAACATTGACAGTGGTACTCAAGTTCCCATCAGTTGAACTCAATTTATCCAAGAGTATACACAGATTTATTCCATGGCAGACTCCTGGTCTGCTCTCATTCATAGTTTATAGATATCTAGAGTGTTGTACAACATACTCAGACCAGAGTGTTTTGTGAATATTCCAAAGCACAGAATTTTCCTCGGTAAACAAATAAAATAGTGATCATGATTTCTCCACTAACATTATAGCAGTGGCAGACTAAATTTAGCTCAAATTTATGAGATAACTGGACCAGACACGTTGGCTATTGCTGGGTGCCACTTACAATAAAGAAGGCATTTTTTCAAGGTTTCTCTTATATGCATTAGACTTGTGAAACTACTCATTACCCTTTATCATTCTAGAATACAAGCTATTTATATGTATTAAAACTAAATCTGAATTAGGTATCCTTTTCTATGTCTACTTCAGCTACAGACAAAAACACTACAGAACTCAGTCCAGATATCAAAGAATAGTAAATGTTAAGTAAGATGTAAGGACCAGTGGGGAATGGTGGTACATGCCTATAATTATAGCAGACAAGAAGCATAGGCAGAAAGATCTTGAGGTCACCTTGGCTATACAGCAAGACCATGGCTCAAAAAACTAAAAAAGACTCAGGGACTGTATTTATGAGATGGCTACCTTACAAACAACAGTAACTTCATAGTAGATTAACTAGAAAATCATATCAGAAAATCACCAAACTCAAGCTTTCATTTCAAAAGAATACCACCTATAATAAGACTAAAACATGAAAATACCTGAACTTCAAAAAGCTAATATATCTTCTTTTCACAGCATCTAGAGTAAGAAGACACTTCCAAGTTGTTAAATATGATAAATAATAAGATACCCATGGTTACTGAGAATATTCTATTATTTAACACATTCACATTGGGGCTGTAATTTACATGACTATATCACCAGTAGGGATGTGTTAAACATTTGCAAAAATAAGAAAGAAAAAAATGTTTAGTTCGTTAATGTTACAATATACTATCTGAACATTTGTAATTTTTATACTTACATGATAATCTTTCTTTTAACTGTGGTGTGGGAGCTAAGTCTATAGCACTTTTATTATGACAATTTAGTAGTGTTGGATCTGCACCATAACTTAGGAGAAGAGAACACACTTCAACTCTGTTCTTAGAAGCTGCCTCATGAAGAGGAGTGAACTGCCACAAGTCCATTGCATTTACACAGGCACCATGCTGGGGAAGAAAAAGCATATAGTCAATGTTCAATTTTTAAGACAGTTTAGAATTATTACTACTGAGTAATGCAACATCATGCAAACTTTAAGAAAGATTATATGTTCCCAAGGTTTACTTCAGCAAATTATTTCACAAAAAGAGTAATTTTTTTCCTAATGGAAAACCAGCACCAGATTAGGCCTTCCCAAAAATATATATTTAACTGTTGCTATGAAAAACAATTAAGAGCAAAGCTTTAGATTTAACTTGCAACTGTTGCTATGAAAAACAATTAAGAGCAAAGCTTTAGATTTAACTTGCATCTTTTCCAAGACTTTCTTCCATTCATTCATCCATTGCTTTTTCTAGATGGTACTGGCACTCAAACCTAAGGTGTAGTGCATGCCAGGCATGCACTCTACTATTGAGATACATCCCTAGGCTATTCTTGCTGTTTCTAGACATATATGTCTATAATACCATCACCCAAGATACAGGATACCTTGAATACCCCATGTTTCTTCACGGTCCTTTTATAAGCATTTTCTCCCCATTATGACTTTCAGTACCATATTACTGTTCTTAAACTTTATAAAAATGGAAATATAGTACTGTATATACTCTTTTATCCAACTTCTTTCACACATATATTTTTAAGATTCATATTTTTATCAATAGATCATTTTAATTGCTAAGGAACATTTCATTGTACTGATATATCACAATTTACTACCAATCATCCTTTACATCCTTTACATCCTTTACAGCTACGTAGTTTCTAGTTGTGTATGTGTTGCTGTGAATCAAATCCAAGGTCTTGTGTATGTTAGGCAAGAATTTTAACACTGAATTATATCCCTCAGCTCTATTTGTAGTTTTAACTATTATGAATATTCTTAAATCTCTTTCTGCCCATGAATGTCATTGTAGCTAATATTTAAGTTTTCAGAAACTGCAAAACCATGTTCTAGAGTGTAATACTATTCTACATCACCATCAGCAATATTTGAATTCTAGTTGCTCCATACACTGGTTAACGCATTGTTATTGTTCAACTTTTAAAAATTTTAAGTCATTTCCAACTGTTGCAGTTAGACAGATTAAATAAGTTATACTAGTCCAACCTCCTGTCAAACACTGAAGGCAACTCAGGTACTTGCTCTTTTTAGCTGCGTACTGGGTATTGAGCCTCCAGCCTCACATATGGAAGTGGTCTGCCACTGAGCTATATACCTAATCCAGTACCTGCTCCTTTAGTACTTTCAATGATGGGGACCCAATTCTTGGCTAATATGGCTTTTATACTTACCAGATAACACCTGGTATTACAGAGTTCATTTTTACATTAAAATATATACTTTGAACTCGTTTCACTTGTCCTCTTTGGTACAAAAAAGACCAATACTCTTCCAATGTGGTGTTTTGAAACAATTCTTTCATTTTTCTTTTCTCAGTCTAACCACCTAAAAGTTTCTTCCCTCATCTTCCTGTCAGACAGTTCCTGTCAGACTTACCATCCTGGCGCCCTTAAACCAAATATACGTCAAGAAATTTATTTTACAGAGCTAAGGATGTAGCTTAACATTAGAGTGTTTGCCTCTCTATGCTGTGCAAGGCCCAGTATTACAAAAAACAACAAAACAAAAAAAAACCCCAAGTCAAATACTATAGTCCCAATGTGATTTGACTGTGTGGAGTATATTGTATCCATTATTATATTTGCTCTTGACACTATACTTCTATGACTAGTTTAAAATTACAACACTTTATTTCTCTTCTCCTCCTGCCCAATACTGAGGACTGAATCCATGGCTCTTTACCACTGACCTGTATCCCTAGTCCTTTTTATTGTGAGACACGGTCTCACTAACTTGCCCAGTCTGGGCTGGAACTTGTGATTTTCCTGTCTTAGTCTCCTGAGTAATAGAAATGACAGGTGTGTGCCACTGCACTCGCTACATTGTGATATTTTAAAAATAGTTACATCACAATTTGTACTTACAGTGAAACAGTGGGCAATTTAAAAGCTCTGTAATTGCTTTAAACATGAAGCAAACCTCAAAGTATATTTTCCACACACATTTTGTTCTTGTGTACTTGCTCAAACACTACATATGTTTTCCTTGTTTCAAGGTCATCTACAAAGTTTATAATATCCCTTCTTTCAAAAAAATTTTATTAATAAATATTTGCAGTACATAATAATTACATTCATCATGGTGAGTTGGGACATGTACATAACACATTTCAATTCTTTTTACATTACACTTTATCAAGACAACAATAAATGAAAAAATAAAAGCAAAGATAGAATCTTCTGGCAGTCCATTAGAGGTCTCAACATTCCTTTCTATGCAAAAAAATTTTGGTCAACGCTTTCTGCACAGTTGTTTTTTTTAAATCCCCAAATTATAGCCAGATCCATCTATTTTTCTTCTCTGTATTACAGGCTATGAGAAGAAAGTAGAAAATTACATGTTATTCTTGTGTTTAGTAGTACCACACTTCACTTTATGATCCAGGGATCATGGGCTGGTGCCATCATTCTCTAGGCCCAGTGCTCCAGTCATGAAAACTGGTCACTGTTTGCAGCTTGTTGTAGTCAGGGCTTGCAAGGAGAACAATTATATACAGGACACATAATTTACAGTATTATTCATGCTGGTCACCCAAGGAGTCAAATACCAACAAGGTACAGGAAATCTGTCCACAACACTAAAGACCTAGAAAATCCAGCGGAGGACCTGGATCCCATGGCAATAACCTGCATGAGTTCAGCTGCCTGTGACGACCCATGCAAGTCTATCCCAAGGATCTGCGCTGGAAAGGCCCAAAGATCAGCAATGGAAGCCAGAAAGTCTTATGCCAGAAGGGTGAAGGATCTGTGCCAGCAGGCCGAGGGTTCTGTACTGCAGCCAAGAAACGATGCTCAAAATAAGGACCAGGGCTCTCCTGAAAAGTACCACAGCCATTCTCGGCAACAATGAGGTTGCTCCTCCAACGCAGAGAACACCTGAGTACAGAAGCCAGTGTGACAAGCTTCTGGTGATTAAACAGCACACACCTTCCCCTCCAAAGCCAGGAAGCGATGCTCAAAGGACCAAAGCTCCCCCCAAGTGAACCACAGCTATTCTCAGTAACAAGGTCCTGAGCTCCTCCAATGATAACAGCTGAGTTCACATCAGGGGTGCCAACATGACAAGCTCTTCCAGGAGAACCAACGGCTCCAAACAACAACAACAACACGTTTAAGAGAACCTACATTACTTTTCCTCTCCAGGTCTGGCAACAGTCCTCAGGTGGCCATCCACTCAGCAGCACTACGCTGATTCAGCTCAGCTGGTGTTTAAGCTGACCACCAATTATCAATCTACTACACTGCTAAGTGACAGTTTCTTTTACCTTGCCAGCATGGTGTTGCCCAGGACTTCTCCATGTATTTCAAATTCCTGTTTGCTTTCTCTTGACTGTCCAGAACACTGCTACTCTGGTAACTGCCTGTACCCTAACCTCAGCTAACACCCTTTCTAAGTATGACCTCTAAACCAGCTTTCCATTCCAACTGTTTTGTAGTGCCAGGCAAGTGCTCTACCACTAAGTTACATACACAGTATTTCCATCCTTTAGTAAACACCATTCAGTTTTAAGTTCCCATACAACCTGTCTGATATTCCACTTTTCTTTTTTATTTGTTTTGAGACAAGGTCTCACTATTACACAGTTCAAACTGGCCTAGAACTCATGGATAATCCTGCCTCAGCCTTCCAAATGCTGGGGTTACAGATATGTGCCACCACATCAGGCTTGTTTTTTGGGACAGGATCTTGCTATGTAGCAGAGATTGGCCTTGAACTCACAGTCATCCTTCTGCCTCAGCCACCCAAGTGCTGAGATTACGAAAAGTTTCACTCTTGTCCACCAAAATATTCCAAAAGTTAGATGCAAGATACAGTTATTGTTTTTTTTGGGGGGGGGTACGGAACTCACGACCTTGCGTTTGCCAAGCAGGCACTTCCGCTGCTGAGCTAAACCCCCTCCACCCCCCCAAGATACGTTTTTACAAGAAACAAAAGCATTATTGCTACAAAGACACACTATAAAAGCTGCATTTTAAATATATTAAGGTTTAGATGCTACACACACTCTAATTATTACTATAAAGTTCCTTCTGCGAGAAAAATGTATCTCATGGTGGCATATACCCACAAGAGAGCACAGAGGTACTGAAAATAATTTTTTTATTCCTTCCTCTGTTTTCTTATCTTTAGCTACAAATGCTCAGAGACTGAGAAAAGTATCAAAAGGATACACTGAGTGTAGGGTAAAAGAAGTCTCAATGTGTATAGATTTTTACAGAGTATGTACACACAAGAGGCAGGGCAGGAGAGAAGGGGTGTGGGTAACATCCTTGGATCCTACTCTTTTTATTTAAGATTAAAAAGAGAAGAAAAACAAAAAGCAATACAGACAAACAACAAGCTTAGATTCCCACTCTTAGGGTTATGTACCTTCCACTGCTACCCAAAGAGGGTCAATGTAAGAAGTTTCCTGCATCCTTGGGACTCTGTTTGTTAAACAATAGCTGTCAGTACGTTGGATAAATTGAGTATCACCAAATCAGCCTGCTCCAACCTAAAAGTATAACTAGGAAAATCTTGCAAATATCACTGGCAGTTTTAATACTGTATGAATCAGTAAAAATTGTCTTTTTTTTTTTTTTTTTGGTACCAGGTATCAAACTCATGACCTCGCACTTGCCAGGCAGGTGTTTATGCCACTGAGCTAAATCCCTGGCCCTGTTTTCTTATCTTTAGCTACAAATTAAAGAATCACAAACCTGTTATTCATACGCTAGTAATGTTACTTCATGTTTGAACTATGTATCTCAAAATTCTGCAAGTCTGACGCTAATCTGTCAATCACCTATATTATAAATATTGTTTCTCTATTAAGCATCTAGAACACAGTAAAAAAAGATATACCACATATAATTTTATACAATTATAGAAAATGATGGCGGGGGCAGCCGGGCACATGGCAGATGTGACCTGGAAGGTCCTGGAGAGAAGAGCTCGGACCAAGCGCTCAGTTTTAAGATTGCTGTAGTTTAGCCTGGGACGCTTTTGATTAGAGTCATCATTTTGAAATGGCCAACTCACTTGATGCAGTCGTCTACTCTCCACCTGTTATCTTAAGGTCTGATCCAACAATTTTAGACAAGATTTCAACCTACAGGCATATGTGATATTTACAAGTAGCTTGAACAGCAGTCAGCTTTATGTGACGGTGCATCAATGTCTGCCAAAAGCTCATGGCCTGAGACACAGAAGATGGCGGACTGGTAGGTAGCAGAAGAGAGACCCTCTCTGAGAGAGACAGCTCAAATGCCAGAATAAAACACCCTGGAGAGACCCAAACAGAGAGAGATGGCCTCTCACAACCCACGAAGAAACTAAAGTGCAAAAAACCGCTCGAATATGAGGTCCTGGGGCTACTATTAGTGAAGATAAGATCAGTGAGCACGGCACCCACCTCGAGCCGCCTGAATTCCTGCCCAACCTGAACAAGCGATCCTCGACAAAGCAACTGGCTTGAGCCGCCGGAGCGCAGAGCTAAACAGCCCTGCGTGCAGCTTGCCGGGACCAGCTCTGCACATGACCCACCCAGAGGCACCGTGAATTCCTACTGCAGATGTGCTGAAGTCGGAGGTCGGGGAGCCCAGCAGTTCTTGGGGACGCGGTGGGTGATGTAAGACCCTCCCATGGGAAAGGGGAAACCGACTGGACAACATGTTGGATTTGGGCAGGACAGCCCTAACTCCATAAGGAAGTGGCTTCAGCTGGTTGCTTCCCCCGCTGAGCGGATTGGTGGAATCTGCTTGGACTAGGCCGAGCCCCTGGTGGGGACCCAGTTATTTCCCTGAGATCAGTGCACACTGACGCAGTGAAGGCCTGCAAAAGTTGACTGGCCCAGAAGGGAGGAGCTAGGGCACACTGCCCGTGGGTGAACTCTAATCTCTGATAACCTACTGAAGAGGGCTAAAACTCCTAGCCTGCGCCCTCTAGAGGAGCCTTAACCAACAAGAAAAGGGTATGGGAATTACACTGTACACTTGTATGGAAGGAACCAAAAACATGACAAAAGGGAGAAATAAGAAAACACTCCCAGCCCCCAACCCTAAGAACATTGATCCAGGAGAGGTAAATACAAAAGAGATTGAGGGCAGCAAAAATGCAACATCAAACACAGCATTAGCGGACATAAAGAGATATCTTCAGGACCTCGTAAGCGGGACCAAAACTGAAATATTAATTCAAATTAAACAAGAGATAAGTGGATTAATAAAAGAAGGGCTGGGCACTTCTCAAGAAGACACAGACAGAAGAATGGAGGAACACAAATGGAGAGAAAAATTTAATGAAGAATTCAGAAAAAACCTAGAATTCATGAAGCAGATTCAAAGGGATTATCAGGAAACTAAAGACTCCATAGAAAGCTGGCAAAACTGCTTGAAAGAAACCAAAGACAGACTATCAAAAATTGAACACAGGCTTGCAATGTGTGATCATGAAAGGGAAGATCTCTTAAAAATAACAAGGGAGCAGGCAGTAAAGATACAAAGACTGAAAGATGACAAGAGGATCTATAATTTAAGAATAAAGCATGTGAATGAAGAAGCAGGAATCAAACCAGAGGAATTACAAAGGCTATTCACAGAAATTATTAAGGCAAATTTCCCAAGCATAGAAAAAATAAATGATATGCAGAGGTATGAAGCATACAGAACTCCAGCCACCTACAACCAAAACAGAGCTATACCCAGACACATAATAATCAAGATCCCAGAAATTCAATATAAGAACAGAATATTAAAAGCCATCAGAGAAAAGAAACAGATCACCTATAAAGGAAAACCCATCAAAATCACGGCAGACTTCTCAACACAGACCATCAAGTCAAGAAGAGCTTGGAGTGAAATAATTCAAGGCCTGAACGAGAACAACCTCCAGCCCAGATTGATGTATCCTGCAAAACTCTCTCTAGAAATTAATGGAGAAACAAGATGCTTCCATGACAAAGAGGAACTTGGAGAATTTGTAACCACCAATCCAACCCTACAAAAAATACTGAAGGACATTTTAGAGAGAACAAGAATACGAACATTTCAGGAACAGTGGCAGAGAGGACTCAGTGAACGCGGCAGATAGTGGAGCGGAACAGAAAAACAGACAATCAATGGCAGAAAAATAGAATAGCAGAAATGAGGCAGAGAAGATTGGCTGTAATCTCTAGTATAGAGGGCCTTGAAATAT
>PVJX010006199.1:68529-79802 GCA_004027295.1 Dolichotis patagonum
ATAGGGTCCATTGAGATGCTCTATATAGGGAGGCAGTGGGACCCAAAACAAGCAGTGCACCCCATGGGAGTGAAAGGGGAGGAATTGTCTAAAAAAGGGAGGCAGAGGATATTGTTAATGGGGTAACAAGATTTAAAATTTACATTATTCTCACCACTCTGCTTGGATGGATTACGTGCTGTTCCAGTTTGTCTACTTAAGCTAGACTTGAGGACATGGTCCGCTATCCCAAAAATAAGAAGACATATCATGGTAATCATCCCTAATTTTCCTATCAACTTAATCTGAAGCCCTTTATAACTTATACTGTCTTATTATGACTGATCTTATTTGAATCTGGGTTGTTAGATTACTACTTTGTATTGACTGATTTTATTTAAATCTGCTGTGATGGATAGCATCAAGTCTAAGAGTATAGGCAACTACACTGAAGATGACAAGATTCACTAAGATACCCACTCTGGTTTGATTATTACTTGCTTTTGAAGTCTTAGAATGTCTCTAATGCTTCATTTTTATTAATGTTGTTATATACTGCTGAGACACCATGGTAACCATTGTAGATCACCTTGTAATGCAGTTTTATGTGACTTTTCTGCCTCATGCTTTTCTAGGAATTGTTTTATCTTGCTTTGTTTTGTTTTTCCTGCTAATACAGAAATGATAGATATACATGTAGAGACTCATGCATGTGTAGAGCTTATAAACAGTTTAAGAGAACCAACTATATAACGCATGTTGAAATGAACAACTACTTTGAAGAAAAAGAGACACTACAGTACCCAGTGCTGATTCCATAAAGTCATGATGTGAAGTCCAGCAAAACTATCACTTTTTGTTCAAAGTGATCTTAGCTTGCTTTGCCTTGTTTAAGTTCAACACACATTAAGGTATGGACAGCTGTTTTGAGGAGAACGAGAGACACTATGACAACCATTCTTGGCTTCCCTATTGTCTGGTCTTGTAGACCTGTAATGCCCTCCTCGTCCTGCTCAGATCAATTCCATACTAGGTTGTTTCATGTGAATTCCCTATATGTGACAATATGGACAACTATTTGGAAGAAAACAAGAGTCAATATGATAGAGAGTGAATATCTCTGATTGCCTAGTTCTGAAATTTTTGTCTCTTACATTCCTTTCTCGTGATTCGCTTTGCTCTGTTTTGTTGTGTTTAATTTTACCCTTTTGATATAATTGCATGTATATTTGAGTGGGTAAGATGGATGACCATATTGCTGTTCTTGCCAGATCGTGGAGCAGAACTGTTAACAGTCTCACTGTTTGAATATCTACTTTACATGTTTTAACTTTGTAATTTGAACAACTATTTCCAAGAAGTCAGTATGTAATTTGTCAAGTAATAATTTCTTAGGTCTTATTGTTGTTGTTCTTTTCCTTTCTTCCTTGGAATACTGTATTGTTGCTACCTTTTATTCTGTTTTGTTTTGTTTTTTTCTCTTTAAATAAAATTATAAAAAAACAATTACAGAAAACAATCAAAGTTGTACAAGAACTAACCTTAACCAGAAGTTCAGTTACTTCATAATGACCGTATGAACAGGCATTGTGTAACGGCACCAGGTCACTACAGTAAGAAGGGAGAGAAAAAGCCTGTGTTATTACAGACTCCCTAGGCACAGGGAAATATATAAATTACAATTATTTAGCTTTAATCAATTTAAACAACAAATGCTTTATGTGACCTACAAATATGTACAAAACTTTAGTTCCATTGATTTGATTCTTTAGTTCTAACAGATTCTAACTACCAGAAACTCCCAAGTCTCTTTCAAATCTATCTTTTTTGTACTCTGCTATTGCTACTGACTTTGTTTAGGCTTATATTATTTTTTTTTTTCTTGCACTACTGAAATAGCCTCACTCCAATTTGTCTACCTGCTTATGGCCAGATTTTTCTAAAAGGCAAATACGATGTGATTATACCTGTTGTAACATCTGTAATAATTCTTCCTTGGTTCCTGTAAGAGATAGTTCTAATTTCTTAACAGGGAACGCACAAAGTTCTGACTTCTTCTCTTGCTTTACATTCAGTAATGCTATGTTTACGGTTCCTGTATGTCTTTTTACATGTTGTTCTTGGTGTAGGATAAATTTCCCTCTCCTCTTTAATTTGACTCATCTTTCCAGATATGGCACAAACACTGGCTCTTCCCTGAAACATTTCTGAAGTCCTGTAAGGTAAACTGCTATAGTTCTCAGTAAACTGAAACCTAATTCACTCACTTTATTTGCCTGGGCACTAGTTTCATTCCCAGCTATCTAGCAGATACTTCCACTTGAGTTTCCATCACATCTAAAACTGAACTCAATTTTTCTTCTTGAACTTCAATATGTGTATTATTGTGTCTCACTCAGCTTTAGAATTTAAGCAGTTTTCTTTGTATTCCTTTCTCTCTCATCATGTTTAGACTTTCAAAATATCTCATCTACTCTTAAATTGTAAAATCTGTGGCACCTACGCCTTCACTTCCCTACAGAATGCTCCAGAATACACACCTTAAACTTAAAAAAAAAAATTCTTTCAGGTTTTTTCTTTTTGTGATCCTGGATGCCAGGCAAGTGCTCTATCACCAAACAATACTTATAGCCCATGATCACTGTTCCTTAGATGTACTGTCCCTTCTGCTTCAGCACCTTCACTTACAGCAATTCTCTTTCAGAGTGAAGACTTCTCCAACTTTTTGCTTTCTAGAATTGATATCTACCATTAAGATCCAGGTCAAGTATTATGAAGGATTTCCTAATCATTCCATCCATCACTGACAGCCCTCTTCTGGAAACTCTTGTAGTACTCTCTATTTATCACTTGGCTCTTAGGAGACACCTTCATGATTTAGCAGGTGTTTTTTTATGCTCTACCAAGTGTAATGTGTGAGTGGCTCAATGAACGTTAATGCTGTGTAGTAAAAAAAAAAATGCTTTTTATAAGATTACTAATTTGTCATAAGAATTGTAACACATAAATAATTTTGTTGAAATGCTTACCCTTTATCTTTAGCATGGACATCAGCTCCATGCTGCAATAACAGCTGTACAATCTTTACTCTGTTGTATCCTGCTGCCAAATGCAATGGAGTTGACTGAAACATTAACCATATAAATTAATGAAATTCACATAATGGCTGAGTAAGTGTGTGAAAAGGTAAGAAACCCAAAAAGAGAACCAGGAAATATAACTTCATTGTCTAACAAGCAGATATCAATTTGGTCCTTTAAAAAACACACACTGAAGACAGTGTAGACGTTTTAAGTTCATTATTGCACACTGTATGCAAACAACTAAATGCTTATGATCTTTTAAGTTTTTACTAAGTTTAAGAATTAGTCCGAATTACTACTTAAAATAAAACACCAATATTCTTTTCAAGTACGTTTTAATAAGATAAATGCATCTTCTTGTTAGTAGGAGAACACAAACATTATTCCAAAAATATTACCTTTCTGCCATCACTTGCATGGCAGTTAACATTTAATGGTGTAAGTAGTGCCATCATTTTTTCCTCATTGCCACTCCTGGAACACCAAAAGATATATTAGCAACTTGCACTCTTTATCAGATTCTATTGGAGACATAGACTGCCTCCATTAAGACTCATTCTCTTTTACATATTTACTGGGCTTTATTTTGGAGTGGGGGATGTTTTAGATGGCATCTTGCTTTATAATCAGGCTGGCCTTGAACTCATTCTATAGCCCAACCAGGCCTTGAATGCTTGGCAATCTTGTTTTAGCTCCTCAAGAGCTGGGATTATAGGCATATACCACCATGCCCAGCTTATACTTACTGTAACAAAAATTTCAATGGCAATGCTTTTACAGTACATTATTTTATAACATTGGTACACACCTGGCACTTTCCAAGAGTTCATCTTTCTTATATTCACCTGTGAATTAGGAAAAAAAAAAAAAGAATAGAAATTTAAAACAAAACAAAACAAAATCAAACTCAATGACATTTTATGCAAAAAGATGCCTGGTGAACTACATTGAACAGGTATTTAATACAGATATATTTGGAACTAAATTTCTAACAAACAGAAAATGGTTAATCAATAGAGTATCAGGTAGATTAAAAGTACTTATGTAAATACTTCTGTTATGAAAATGAAAAAAGAATTATTTGATACTAATTAATGGAGTTCTTGTTTTGTTTCTTAGTAGTAGCAGGGGTTCAACAGAAGGTATTCACATTGAGCTATATCCCCAGTCCTTGTTAGTTTTTGTATCTTCTTTTTTTTTTTTGAGACAGGATTTCACCAATTCACCAAGTTCCCAGGTTGGGCTTGAATTTGCAATCCTCCTGCCTTGATCTCCTAGTGTGCTGGGATTACAGGTGTGTTTTACCATGCTAGGGTATAATGAAGTGTTAGATTACAGCTATATAAAAGCAATATGTGGAGAAAAATCAAAGTCCTGAAAGAAATAAATAAACCAACATATTAAACAAGTTTGTCTTGGGTTGTAAACTATTGGTAAGCTTTTCCTTTAAAAAAATTTCCTAAAATAAGTAACTGATTAAAAAAAAATTATCTACAATTCCACTCAAAACCAAAACATAGGGTTAGGAGTATAGTTCAGTGCTTCAGTTCAGGCTCACCACATGAGGCGCTAGATTCAATCCCTAGCAGCAAAAAGTACAAATAAAACCAAAGAAACTAAGCCCCAAATCCTGACATTAAAAAACAAAAGAACACAAAACAAAGAAACTTCACTTCATTACTTAAACATGATCATTAAAACTATTCTGAACTGCAAACTTTTTTCAACACCAAGACTGTTTTAAGACAGGTGTGCTGGTGCATGCTTATAATCCCAGCACTCAGGAGGCTGAGGCAGAACTGCCGCAAGTTAGAGACCAGCCTGCGCCACATAGTGAGTTCAAGGCAGCCTGAACTGCATAGTGAGAGCCTGTCTCAGAAAAACAAAAATCAAAAGACTGCTCTAGTTAATGCTACTTAAAATATTTACAACTATACGAAGGATTAATCATAAACTATGCCAATAACACATTCATAAATCAATACAACATTGTAAAATGAGTATTTTAGTTTTGCACTTTAATTTGTTCCTTTTAAAACATCAGTGTATGTTTGCAATACCTACACTGGGGGATTGGTACATATATATAGCATATCTTGACCATTTTCAAACTCTTTAGGTCCCTTCCCTAGCTTCGACCACTCAGATTCTTCCCCATCTTCAGCAAGTCTTTTTGTTTCCTACCAGCTATCCTGCTTTATTTTTCTTTTAGGATTCACATATAAGAGAAACTATATGCTATTTAACTTTTTATGTATGATTTATTTCTCTTACATTATGGTCTCAAATTCCACAAATTCTCCTGCAGATGACACGGCTTCATTTTTCTTTATTGGTTGATAGTATTCCCTTTGTTTGCATATACATTTCCTTTATCCATTTGTCTCCTGATGGACATCTAGGCTGTTTCTACAGCTTAGCAATTGTTAACTTGTGCTGCTATAAACATTGCTATGTACTTAAGTCTGATATGATGTCTCTCATAGAACAGTATGGCTGGATCAAATGTAATGTCTATTTTTACTTTTTGAGGAATCACCTACTGATTTCCATAGTAGCTATACTAATCTGCATTCCCACCAACAATGTAGGATTCCTTTTTCCCACCCTCTCATCAGTATTTCTTCTTTTCTGTTCCATTCTAAGATGAAATCTCAGTTATACTGACATATTTCCATAATGGCTAAAAATGATGAACATTTTTTCATGTACTTATTGGCCAATTATACTTATTTTGAGTTCATTTGCTTATGTTTTGATTAGGTGACTGTAGAAGTTTTTTTTTTTGTTGTTGTTCTTTACATATTCTGAAGACTAGTCTATCAGAAAAGTTTACAAAATTTTTTTCTTGTTCCATATGTTGTCTTTTCACTTTGTTGACCACCACCTTTGTTGTGCAATGGCTTTTCAATTTGATGTAATCCCATTTCCTAATTCTTTATACTATTTCCTATGCTACTGGAGTTCTATACAGGAAATCTTAGCCTTGTTCTTTAAATTTTTTCCCCAAGTTACCTGCCAGCTGTTTCAATACTTGTTTTATACCTAAATCTCTGATCCATTATGATTTGACTTTAGTACAGGGTAAGAGATATAGATCCAGTTTCAATCTTCTACATATGGATAATCAGTTTTCCCAGTACCATTTGTTAAGAAAGTAATCTTTTCTCCAATATGTTTTTGGTTCTTTTGGAAAAAAACCAAAAAGCAAAAAACACATGATTGAAGGTGCATGGAGTTATTTATCTTCTGTTCTTTTCCATTGGTCCACATGTTCATTTTTGTGGCAGTACCACGCTTTTTTTTTGTTGCTGTAGTTTTGCATTATAACTTGAAAATCAGAATTATGCCTCCTGTGTTGACATTTCCTAAGGATTTCTTTGCTATTTTGGGTCTCTTTTGGTTCTATAAACTTCAAAAAAAAATTTTTTTTTCTAGTTCAGTGAGTATTTCTGGTATTTTAATAGGGAATAACAACTTTTGGTGAAATGGTCATTTTTCACAATATTAACTGCATATCCATGGAGTGTGGAATGTATTTCAATTTTCATATAAGCTCTTGATTCTTAGGAAGAGTACTTAAATTTTTTGACACTACTGTGAATTAAACTTTTCCTCAGTTCTTAATGGGTTCATTATTGGTATACAAGGATGCTATTGATTTTTATGTACTGAATTTGTATCTTGCCACTTTACTGAATTTATCAACTCCGAGAGACTACTAGTGGAGTTTTGTGGATCTTCTACATAAAGGACTGTATCATCTGCAACATGACTAATATGACTTCTTTCTTCCCTATTCTTACCCTTTCTCTTCCTTCATCTTAAGATGAAGTTTTCAGTACTATATTGAACAAGATAGATCTTATTGATAGATCTATATTGAAGATTTTTGCATCTATGTTCATCAAGGATGCTGGTCTGTATATATACATATATATATTTTTTTTTTGGTACCGGGGATCAAACTCAGGACTTTGTGCTTGCCAGGTAGGTGCTTACGGTGCTGAGCTAAATCCCCAGCCCTGAAGTGTTCTTTTTTTGCTGAGTCCTTATCTAGTTTTATCATCAGGATAAAGCTTGGTTCATGGAAATGAATTTTTTAGTATTCTTTCCTTTTCAATTGCATGAAGTTTGATAGTACTGGCATTAGTTTCTTTCTACAGCTCTGCAAAAAGTCAGCAATGCATTCATCAAGTCCTGGGTTTTTCTTAGAAAGTAGAGCTTTTATTGCTATATCAGGTTTACTGCATGGTAAGTGATATATATTTAGGAATTCATCCATTTTTTTCAGATCCCAAATTTACTGGAATATAAATGTTGAAAGCTGTTTATAACAATCCTTTGGATTTCTGTGGTGTTTGTTGTTGTATCATCCTTTTAATTTTCAATTATATTAATATGTCAGTTCTTTCTTTTCGTTAAGGTTTTAGCAAGTTATCCTTTCAAAGAACCAACTCTTTGATTTATTGATTCTTTGTATTTTAAGTCTCACTTTCACTGACTTCCACCCTAATCTTTATGTAATTTATTTCCTTCTGCTAGTTTTGGGCTTCAAGTACTGATTTTTCTAGGACCTTGAGATCATTAGGTTATTTACAGTATTTTGGGTTGCTGTTGTTTTTCTAATGTAGGTACACACTGCTATAAACCTCCCTTTTAGAATTGCTTTCACTGTGTCCCACACATTGTGATATGTTATATTTCAATTATCATTTGATTCTAGGAATTTTAAATCTTTTTTTTTTCTATGACCTACTGATTATTCAAAAATGTATTATTTAATCTCCATGTGTTTGTGTGGTTTCTTTTGCTTCTGATTTCTAGTTTCGTCACACCGGTATGTTAGGGTACAGAAAATAATTTCTATTCCTTTTTATTCAAGCATGCTCCTTGGTCTAAAATATGGTCTGTTTTGGAGAAGTTCGATTGGTTGCTAAGAAAAATGCATATTCTGCCATTGTTGGCAGAAATATTCTGTAGATATCTATTAAATCTATTTGTTCTATGCTACAGTTTAACTGGTATTTCTTTGTTAATTTTTTTCTTTCTGGGGACAGGTTGAGATGTTTGTGATAGTAAGATACTAAGTACCTCACCATGATTATACTGGTGTCTATCTGTCCTTATATATCAAGCAGTTTTTGTTTTATAAAGTCGATGGTACTGAGCTCTTTGGTGAATTGTTCCCTTTACCAGTACGTACTGATCTTGTTTCTTTTGACCAGTTTTGGTTTGAAATCAGATTTGTCAGAAAGTTACAATAGTGATTCTTGATTACTTCCAGGTTCCAACTGCTTAGAGTTCTATTATCCATCTTTTCACTTTCAGTCTGTGTGCAATTTCGTGGATAAGGTAAGTCTCTTGATTGGAAAGTTAAGACTATTCATATTGTATTACTGAAAAGGAGGTACTGAGTTCTGTTGTTGTATTATTTTTTCAGTGCTTGATTCCTTTCTTTACTTTCTAAATGAGATTTATTCTTTCATTTGGGCTCTTGGATTTTGTCGCCCTCCTTTTTTCTGTTTTGGATTCCTATGAGTACTTTGTTCTGTTTTCTTTTGTTGGAGACAGGGTCTCACTCTGTAATTCAGGCTGGCCTCAAACTTGTGGCAACCATCCTACGTCAGATTCCCAAGTGCTGGGATTTACAGGAATGCACCACCATGCTTGGCCCCTATAAATACTTTTGTTTTGGTATCGGGGATCGAACTTAGGACCTTGCGCTTGCCAGTCAGGTGCTGTGCCACTGAGCTATATCATCAGCCCCCCATAAATACATTATACAGTGTCAGTTTGATGGTCTTGAGTTTCTTTAGTTTCTCTTTATTGTGAATGGTATTTATTTCTCCAGCAATTTTGAAGGGTAATCTTGCAGCACAGTAATCTGGATTAGCAAGTATTTTCTTTTAGGTCCTGAAAAACTTTTAAACTCTCCTGGCTTTTGTGCAAAAAATATGCTGGTAATCTGATACGTTTTGTCCTAAAAGGTAACTTGGCCCTTTTCTCTAACAGGTTTTAGTATTCTTTCTTCCGAATTTCAGCAATTTTTATTATGAAGTGCTGTGCCTGTTTGAGGTTCTAAATGCTTACTTCTACGGACATCTGTCTCAGGGACTTTCCTGTCAATGAACCCAAATCCTGACACCTACAATTTGAAGGAGAGGTTTATTTCGGGTCACAATTTCAGTCCACGTTCAGCTGGCTCCAAAGCAGTTAACAGTATGGCAGAGGGGCACGAAGGAGGGAAAGACCCTCATCCCAAGGCATCCAGGGACCACAGAGGAAAGGGAGGAATTGGGGACTAGAATACATCCTTCAAGCCACATCCCCAGTGACCCACCTCCAACTAGACCCACCTGCTAACAGTAGAATTAGCTACTGAATCTATCAATAAGTGAACCATTGATGAGTACAATGTAGCCATGATCCATGGTCCAAACACCTTCCACATATGAGAACTTGCGGGGGGGGGGGGGGAGCTAGATCCAAACCGTAACAACAGTATTCATCTCACTGCCTGGATTTCGGAAATTTCCTACTATAATTTCAGTGAAAAAAATTTTTTTACCATTCGTTTCTACTTCTACTTCTTGCTCAAGTCCAATGGTCCAAAATTGTTCTTTTGGGGAGTTTCCAAAGATGGCAGACTGGTAGGTAGTAGGAGAGTGATCCTCTCTGACAGAGACACCTTAAAGGCCAGAACAGAACACCCTGGAGAGACCCAAATAGAGAGAGATGGACTCTCTCAACCCAGGAAGAAACTAAAGTGAAAAAAACCGCTCAAATATGAGGTCCTGGGGCTACCATTAGAGCAGCTAAGATCAGTGAGCATGGCGCCCTCCTCAAGCCCCCTGAATTCCTACCCGAGACCGACCTGACGACTGAACCGCGCCGATGCAACTGGCTTGAGCGGCCGGAGCGTGGAGCTGAACAGCCCTGTGCGTGGCTTGCCCCGAACCGGCCCTGGACATGACCCACCCAGAGGCACCGTGAATTTGCACCGCAGCCACGCTGAAGTCCGAGACTGGGGAGCCCTGCAGTTCTCAGGGACTGGCATCAACACACGGTGAGTGATGGGAATAAGACCCTCCCATGGGAAAGGGGCAACTGACTGGACGACATGTTGGATTTGGGCAAGGCAGCCCTAACTCCATAAGGAAGTGGCTTCAGTTGGTTGCTCCCCTCGCCGAGCGGATTGGTGGAATCTGCTTGGACTGGGCTGTGCCGCTGGCCAGGACCCAGTGGGTCGCTAGAAATTAATTCCCTGAGCACGGTGCACACTGACACAGTGAAGGCCTGCAAAGGTTGAACTGCCTGGAGGGGAGGAGCCAGCACACACTGCCCTTACTTGAACTTCAATCTCTGATAGCAGACTCCAGAGGGCAGAAGCCCCTAGCCTGTGCGCTCCAGAGGAGCCTTAACCAACAAGCAAAGGGGCTGGGAATCACACTGTGCACTTGTATGGAAGGAACCAAAAACATGACAAAAGGGAGAAATAAGAAAAAAACCCCAGCCCCCAACCCTGAGAATACTGATCCAAGAGAGGTAAATACAAAAGAGATTGAGGGCAGCAAACATGCAACATCAAACACAGCGTTAGCGGACATAAAGAGGTATCTTCAGGACCTCGTAAGTGGGACCAAAACTGAAATATTAATTCAAATTAAACAAGAGATAAGTAGATTAATAAAAGAAAGGCTGGGCACTTCTCAAGAAGACACAGACAGAAGAATGGAGGAACACAAAAGGAGAGAAATGTTTAATGAAGAATACAAAAAAAACCTAGAATTCATGAAGCAGATTCAAAGAGATTATCAGGAAACTAGACTCCATAGAAAGCTGGCAAAACTGCTTGAAAGAAACCAAAGATAGACTATCAAAAATTGAACACAGGCTTGCAATGTGTGATCATGAAAGGGAAGATCTCTTAAAAATAACAAGGGAGCAGGCAGTAACAATTGCAAGTCTAGAGGACGACAAGAGGATCTATAACTTAAGAATAAAGCATGTAGGCCAGGGATTTAGCTCAGTGGCTTAAGCACCTACCTGGCAAGTGCAAAATCGTGAGTTCAATCCCCGGTACCAAAAAAAAAAAAAAAAAAAAAAAAGAATAAAGCATGTGAATGAAGAAGCAGAAGTCAAAACAGAGGAACTGCAAAGGCTATTCACAGAAATTATTAAGGAAAATTTCCCAAGCATAAAAAAAGG